>VWZD01001856.1:1488-200551 GCA_013396695.1 Sakesphorus luctuosus
CCGGCCCCAGCCCGCGCCGCGCCGCCAGCCGTGCTGCCCCCCGCCGCACAGCTGGAATTTAAAGGGGCCGTGCTCTCCGGGCGCCGCTGCCCCCGCAGCCGAGGGCCGGCTGGGTGTGCCTTCGTAACCAAAAGTTTCCCACGGGTGTGCCGAGATATGAGCATCCGCGGGGACGTGGAGGATGAGGGAGCGAAGTATTTGCTGTGCATAGCCCTGGGCGTTATGAATTATTATAGGCGTGACAGCAGGATCCAAAGGCCTCAACAAGCAATGTTGCAATGAGAGCTATATGTAGACACGGAAAAGAGGCAACCCCGGCCTCTGAGAGCTTGTAATGCCAACAGTGAGGGCAAACAAAAGGGAAGAAAGTATATAAAATGCATGAGGAGGGGATGAAAACTTCCTAACCACTCCAGCCCTCCCCAGCCTGGCAACCACAATTTTTAAATTGCAATTAAAATACTCTAAAAATACAATGAACAGGTCTGAAAAAGAGCATCCTGGCTGTGTCTCTTTTTCATAAATGGAAGCATTTGTCAAGTGTGCCAGTCCTGGGAAGTTATCTTGGTCTGCAGGATACCCTGGCAAGCCTGGAGGCTGGACCCCTTTGAAGCCCAGCTGTGGACAGAGCTCTGCCAACAGCTGCCGCTCACACACATATGCAGACTCTGGCCTGAGTGGGTGGACAGAACACAGCAGCCCTGGCCACTGCTTCACTCTACCCTCTTCTGTCCCCACCCTCACCTCTCACATGTTGCTCTGCTTTGAGCCATTTCCCACCATAAGCCCTCTCTCTGCTCCAGCAGTATCAGGTCCTGCAGCTGATACAGCATGGTTTTCACCAATAAAGAGCATATTCCGCAAGTTTCTGCTGATCAAGCGTGAGGCTTCTAAGTTATTCCATCTCTGAAAAATGTCTGACTGCAGAGCACAGGGGAACCCCATCTTTTCTCTGTTGTTACAGTCTAACACTGTATGTGCTCCAGCTCGCAAAAAAAGGGGAAATGTTGAGAAAAAAAGTCTACAGATAATTGCCTTAAACAGATATGAAGAAAAGGAGTCCTATGCTATTGCAGGAGAAAGGAAGGCAAGAGTGGAAGGGAAAGGTAAAAAAAGACCAGTGAGTAACATCCAAGTCCAAAATCTGGAGCAAAAATGTGCATTTCTTCTCACTGGAGGATGAACACTTTGCAAAGTGGTAGGTTTAGGAAGATGGTTTGCAGTTAGTGACTCACATAACACCTGTGGGTCTTCAAAAAATCTTCCTCTTTCAGTCTATGAACCAGTCAGGCCTCACAGTTCTTTATTTTGCACAAATATTCATNGGCGCGGAAACCCCCCTGCGGGGTCGGGGGCACCTTACCTGCCGGCTGGCCCTCCTCGGAGATCTGGGGGGAGAAGAGGGGAAAAAAATTGGGGGGGAAAAATAATAATAATAAAGCCACCCCAGTTTCCGAAATTGCACTGCTCGATCAGGTTACTATGGAAATCGTCGCGAGGACGCAAAAAAAAAAGCCAAAAGCCATCCTCATCCTCTCCGCCTCCGCGAGGGACCGCGGCGCCGGAGCCGCTGCCTCCCCGGGCGCAGGGCTGCGCTCTCCGCCGGCCGCCGGCTGCTCTCCGCCGCCGCGCACCGGCAGCCGGCCCCGGCCCCAGCCCGCGCCGNAGAGGCAACCCCGGCCTCTGAGAGCTTGTAATGCCAACAGTGAGGGCAAACAAAAGGGAAGAAAGTATATAAAATGCATGAGGAGGGGATGAAAACTTCCTAACCACTCCAGCCCTCCCCAGCCTGGCAACCACAATTTTTAAATTGCAATTAAAATACTCTAAAAATACAATGAACAGGTCTGAAAAAGAGCATCCTGGCTGTGTCTCTTTTTCATAAATGGAAGCATTTGTCAAGTGTGCCAGTCCTGGGAAGTTATCTTGGTCTGCAGGATACCCTGGCAAGCCTGGAGGCTGGACCCCTTTGAAGCCCAGCTGTGGACAGAGCTCTGCCAACAGCTGCCGCTCACACACATATGCAGACTCTGGCCTGAGTGGGTGGACAGAACACAGCAGCCCTGGCCACTGCTTCACTCTACCCTCTTCTGTCCCCACCCTCACCTCTCACATGTTGCTCTGCTTTGAGCCATTTCCCACCATAAGCCCTCTCTCTGCTCCAGCAGTATCAGGTCCTGCAGCTGATACAGCATGGTTTTCACCAATAAAGAGCATATTCCGCAAGTTTCTGCTGATCAAGCGTGAGGCTTCTAAGTTATTCCATCTCTGAAAAATGTCTGACTGCAGAGCACAGGGGAACCCCATCTTTTCTCTGTTGTTACAGTCTAACACTGTATGTGCTCCAGCTCGCAAAAAAGGGGAAATGTTGAGAAAAAAAGTCTACAGATAATTGCCTTAAACAGATATGAAGAAAAGGAGTCCTATGCTATTGCAGGAGAAAGGAAGGCAAGAGTAGAAGGGAAAGGTAAAAAAGACCAGTGAGTAACATCCAAGTCCAAAATCTGGAGCAAAAATGTGCATTTCTTCTCACTGGAGGATGAACACTTTGCAAAGTGGTAGGTTTAGGAAGATGGTTTGCAGTTAGTGACTCACATAACACCTGTGGGTCTTCAAAAAATCTTCCTCTTTCAGTCTATGAACCAGTCAGGCCTCACAGTTCTTTATTTTGCACAAATATTCATCAGTGCTGGTCAGCATAGCTGCAACTGAAACTACCTCATGACATGAGGGAATTAGCTAGTGGAGACATGTTTGCATACAGGAGGAAAAGGAAAACAAATAAACAAAAAACCTCTCCTACTGAACTGTGTGGTTTTTCTCCATTCCAAATAATTCATGGGATTTAAGCTAGCCATTTCCATTTAAGAAAGCAAAAGACATAAAAATACAGCAGGTAACAGCTGAGTGAGAGCTTAGTGTTAAGAAATAGGGAAGACTGTTTGAAAGGGCTGACCAAAAGGCAGGAATTGACAGCCACATTGTCCATGAATCCAGTTTTCCAAATGCCACCACAACTTGAAATATTCCTACCAAAATAAAAAAGGATGGATTTTGATGATAGTTTGCACAGACAGTAAAACATAATGGAACATCTGAGGCTGCCTTTTCTTAAAGCTGTGAGACAAAAAGAGAGGCTGAGTATCTTAAAATTAGAATTACAAAGTGATAGATACATGAGCGAAGATCCCAGGTGACAGACATCTTTCAGAAATTAGAATCCCTGGAGAGTTAACCTGGAGGTTATTTATTTCAGTACATGAAAGGCAGAGCAGTGAGTTATCCCAGCAGTCACTATGCTGCAAGAGTTCTCCCTGAAAGGTTAATTGGGTTAGAGGTGTAAATTTTTCCAATCAGAGATGTGCCAGCAGAGGCCTCTAATGTAGATGCAGTAGTTTCCAGATTTCTGTTAGTATGCTGATACAGCTTCTGTATTCTGGAGATCCCCTGGCTATATGGTGATGTCTTACCACTTTCTCTTCCCAGGTTGTCTGCTAGACCCGTAGCTTTTTCCTTAAGGCTCAAAGAATGATTGCCAAAATGATCTTCACTGGAAGCAAATCATGTATATTGATCCCCTGCTTACGTGTACACAAACACATGCGAACAGACATCTATGATAAGAGAAGGATACAAAGTCAAGCACTCCAGAATTAGGAAATCACACCATTTAAATTGCATGCCAATCCTAATTAGGCCTCTTATGCCTAGGCATACTCCTAAATGAGCTCATGTAAGATTTGGTGTACCTGTTCATTTGATGCTCCTCAAGTTTATCTGTTCACTTGATGAGCCTCTCCTCAATTATATGTTTTATCCTAATTGCTCACAGTATGGTTTCATACTGTCTTTACTATGCTTTGTAGGCAACACTTTTTGCATTTCTATGTCTCTTAGTAGTGTAGGCAGTAAAACTTCGCCATTAACTAACACACAGGGAGTTTCTGAAAACACCAGAGGAAAAGTTCCCTCCTTAATTTCCAGCACTGACACTACCTGGGAGCAGAGGCATGAGGAAAGGTTGACCTTGCACTTAGAAGTCTGCCTGCCTGGGATCATTGTGCTGTCTTCCCTGTTGGGGAAGGCATGACCCAGCTGCCCACAAAGGTGTGAGGTGCAAATGGAGCACACAGTGATGACTGAATTCTCAAAAAACAGAACGGCTAAAATGTGAGGCATCCCTGCAGCATCTGTGCAAATGTGATTTTCCAAGATCTAATAGCCTGAGAAAATTTTGAAATGGGTTTTCCCTGTGAAGACAGATTCTTCAGCACCCTCACGTTCAGTTGTTAATGGACAAGGCACTCTATAGAACAGTTAGGGCTTTGAAAGTGACCCAAAGTGGCAAGGTTTCTATAGAATGATGAGAGGCGTATATATGATTAATTCACTGCTAATTTTAAAATACCTACTCTGAAACTGGTGTTACTCAAAGTAAGAGCAAAAATTTAATACTAGTAAAGTGGCTTTTTTTGATCCAAGTCTCATTTTCATCTATAGCTGAATTTTTCAACAATTTTTCTTCTTATCACACTGTAGCTGCAAAACAATCTGTGTGGTCAGAAATGGGCAATATTAGAAGTATTTAAAACAGCCTTTTCAAAAGAAACAGCTGGTTAAACATCCATATCCTTTTATATTAGCAATTGCAATCTGACTCTGAAGAGCTCCAGTCCTCTGAGCCAAACTCACAACTTATACATCAGTAAGCTCAACTCTTTTTATACTTTAAACATTTCTAGAAAATTCACTTTCTTAATTTCTGCTGTTTCTGCTAGCCCCAGACCCTGTATGTTTTATATCAGCTGCATTCAACAGAAGGGATACCCAACTGGGTATACAAATTGCCTGCTGAATGGCCCTCTCTGATTCCATGCTGTTACTTTTGACCTCACGTGGCACAGAAAAGGCTCTCCAGTTGACTTGCTTCCAAATGCCCAAAAAACCCAACCTCCAAAATTCTAAAAAGAAAAAAGAAGGAAGGAAAGCCAATTTATTTAAGTTTAAATACCACTGCAAAACAGTTATATGATAAATAAATCAATGAGGAAGTGTGATAACTGATACACAGAGCAAAAGTACCCTGAAGAATGATTTTTTAATGTTTACAGAAGAGCATGTATACATTAGATATACATTAGAAATGAGTTTCCATAGCTTTCTTACGGAAAACAGAGTTTTCATGGACAAACAGATTTTTTTCCTGTAACTGGATCTGCCTGGCTGCCATAAATATGTTTCTGTCAAATTCACCATTCTGCCGTGGATATCAGAAAATATCTTGGGGAGACATGAACATGGTTTTACTTCCTTTATTAATCTTTCAGTTCTTTGGCTCTCACATGACTTGCATCTCTTCTGATTTTCTGTATTTTTACCTCTAATACTCTGGCAATAGCTTCTGAGCACCTTGCAGGTCTGTTGCCTCTACCTTTAGGATGTGTAAGCTCATCTTTTCACACACTTTAAAATTTCTTGAAATGTGACTTCAAATAGAGGAATATTCTGGAGTACCCCATAATTCCTAAGCATTGTCTTGTGGTGGTTTTGGTATTCACTCAGACTATAAGAAGTGCTTTACCAAAAGCCCAGTTCTGGATGAAGGAAAAGCTATCTGCAGTCAGCAGTGAGAATTCACTGCAAATGAACAGAAACTATGCATTCATGAAAGATGAGTAAACAAGAAGGAATGGACTTTGGTCCACACCTTGGGCATGTGGTGTGAGATTTCTGCCTCCCAAAAAGTGAGATGGGAATCGAAGTAGTGGTAGCAGCAAGAGATGCTAAGGATTAAATGCTTGGCTGCTAATGAGGTTCTGGGTACTGGGGAAGAACAAAGTGCTTTTCAAGAGTGACTTTTAGCAGGCTAAATCTGGAGGAAATTTGGTTTCATACAGATGGCCATATCTTCAATCATTAAGATAGCTTCTGTATTAAATATAGAAAGTGGACAATGTGTTAGCAGTGTGACCCTGTATTATTTTAAGCCCTTGCTATTTTAACTTTCTCTTAGTGTCAGGGATCAAAGCCTTCGTTACACTTCACCCACCTCTTCCAAGTATGTTTGTAGTTACAATGCAAGAGGACTGCAATTCCTGCTTTAATGTGGGACAGAGCTTATTTCTTTCTGTAACTGAAAGCAAATGGCAAACATCACCTTCCTCATTTTTCCTGAAGCTATGCCTCAATTCTTTGTCTAGAATAGCTGGATAATTTATTTCCCTTATAAATAGTCAAGTTCTGCCGCATACAGGGGATTGTGTTCTTTAGTGCTTAGAATAAGCAAGCACTGAGAGGGATGTACTGAGAAGAGTATTTTCAGTAAGATACATGTAATAGCCTTTCTGCTTCATATGTTCTTTCTGTAGTCTCAGCCATAGCTTTAGGTCCAGATTTAGGTAAGGATTTGAAAAAATGTGGCACATCACTTAAAGTCAATGAGATATAGCAATGACCAGAGGTTTAGAAATCACATCCGGTAGAACAGGTGTTTGGTGGTTTTTTTTTTCTCTAAAGTCTGTAAGGAATACAGGATCATACAGACCAGAAACCTGGTCTTTCCCTCATATCAAAATGGCTCCTGATGGAACTTCAGGGACTCTTTATGCCAAATAAGGGGAACCTTTTAAAACTAAATCTAATAGTCAGCGTCAAAATTCCTTAGCCCAGTAAAACAATTGAAATATAAAGTTCAAATTAAGGATCAGAAAGGAGAAAAAGAAAATAAGATATAAAAATATCCTATCAGAGGCTCCTGGCTTTGTCACAGCAACTGCTGAATTTAAAAGGTTAGCAGAGGTTGATCTGACTTTCTTAATCATTACATTTATGAGAAAGAAGGAAAAAAAGAAGATTTCCACCCCATACTGTTACCAGGTTAAGTTATTCTGCTTGAGTGGAACAATTAAACCTTAACACAAACTCCAAAGAGAATGTATGTCTCAGGGTGTAATTGGAGTAATCAATTTGTTTGTGTAATTGCCACCAGGGTGAAAATCTATGTTTCTGTATTTGCGCATCTGCAATAATTGTCCTGGGAATGAACCGTCTGAATTTTAATGTCCCATATATTCAGTGCAACACAGCACATTACAATATCTTGACCTTTCAGTGTTCCATAGATTGATTGTCTGCTTGTTCCAGTTCCTCCCTTGTTTACAGCCCTGGAAACCTTAGAAGAGGTTACATGGGCCTGACCAAGTCACATCTTGTATGTTTATCAACACTTTCTGAATCAAACTGCTGGTCTCTTGAAAGCTTGATAGAAGTTATATACTCTGTCTCTGATATACAGTAGCATATAAAACCATGCCAAAAAAGGCAGGGATAAGTGCTACAGTCTGGCTCAGAAGGTCCACCACAGGTGGTCCAGTCGAAGGTCACATTGGTTCACCAATATTGTTATTAGATTGTGATCTCTCAAGTGAGGTATTCTGACAGCCAGATAAACCTACAGCTAAATAAATAACATGCATAACCTTCAACCAACCAAATGTAACTGTTTAATTAATATGCTTTTTCTAAGGAAATTAAAAAGCAGAGGGAAAAGCCTTCTGGTCTTTTAAGGATGAATAAAGCAGAAAATGTAATACCAGATCTAAACATGAAAGGGGAGAGAATCCTCTTAAAGCTGAGGATGCAGTGGTAATGCAAAGCAGGAAAATAATTATTCATTTTCAGACATCACCTCAAACTGCTGGACCAGTGAAAAGAAGATACAAATTGCAATAAACTGCAAATATTGGAAGAAGATGTTAGCATTGATCCAGAGAAAGAGCAATTGCCACTTTTTCATTACTTGTCCCGCATCAAAGAGGAAAGACAGAAAATTCCCTTTGGTAGTGTTTATTACAATTATTACTCCCTCCAAAAACACTCAGAACAAAATAAAAATGCTCTGAGATGTCTCAAATTATTCCTCTGAGACTAAATGTAGACATTTGTTCTGAAGTTGCTCTTTCACCTTCAGATGTCCCACATGTACCTTGAGGCAAACTCACCTGCCCACTGAGTGTGCAGCTGAAGAGGTCAGAACCGCTCTAGTAGCTTCCTGCAAGCATGGCTCCAATCACCTCATCTGCCCCTTCAAGCAGTGGCAGCAACAGCAGCAAGGCCTGTTGTGTCTCAAAGCACTGAACAGAATAGGACAAGCAAGGTCTCTGCACTACTGAAGTGTGGTGGAGCCGATGAACATGTCCTGCAGTCATCTCAGTTATATTGAGCACTACCACAAACTGCTTCTAATATATTAGTATCCCTTCCTTATATCAACTATTGCAGCTATCTCAGCTTTCAGACACATATCAACATTTGAAGTCTCACATCCAATCTAGGGTGTGGAGTGCTGTGAGACCATGAGACAAAACACATGAGAGAGCTGGAAGCACGTACTGGCCTTCAGTTCCTGTCTTCTCTGCATCCCATGGAGAACAGTGCTGCCTATCCAGCCTTCTGCTGAAAGCAATGTCAAGATGAAAATTAACCATATTAGGGCAAATCTAAACAAAACAGACCAGTCACTTATGGGAAGAGGAAAGCATGTTTAAGAATTTTCTCCTTATTTCAAAAGCATAAATTGTGTTAAAATAAGTCTTACTCTCGAGCTTTTGGACAATTTGTTGGTTTTGGATGCTCACTTACTTATAATAATAAAACTCACACAATTTTGTCTTCAATTAATGAGAACATTTTGGACAAGCCAGGAAAAAAACCTGGTCACTGCCATGCTGATGTTACAGATTTGCTGTTGGAACTGGAACTTCTTGGACAATGCCCAATTCAAAATGTATTAGTCTTTTAACTAGCAATAAAGATCATCATATGCTAATCACTACATAGTAATCTACACTTTTTCCTCCTTGTTTATTTAATATAGAGCCTGAGTCATGGCCTTTCTTCTGGTAATCCACTGCCCTGGGCTTGTATTATTTAGGAAATTTCCTATGGATATGTTACCAGTCATAATTTGTGCCTTAACAGAGACTGGACATCATCCCATTATCTTCCCAACATAATGGAAGTAGCACCGAGGCCAGGAGGCAAACAAATATTTATTGTCTACGTCATCCATGGAAGAAGAAACCTGGGGCATCTATGGTGGCATAATTTGACTGACAACCAAGAATCCTGCAGTATCATCCTTCTCTGAGTGTTTGTGCAAAAGACAGGGGAACAGAGGCAGGCTTCTTCCAGAACAGAAAATGTAAGCACAGTAGGCAAGAAAAAATGGAAACCCATACTAAGAAAATAATCTTCTGTAATGATGGAGGCAAATGCTTATATAGGTATGTATCTCCAGATTATTTTTTTATCACCAGTGAAAAGATAATATCAGGAGGCGAAGCTGTAAGATTGTTTGGAGTGGGGTGAAATAACAGTCAAGTGTATTATTGTGATGTGTTATTTACTTATATAATTTATGTTTTGTCCATTACCCTCCAACTAAAATGGGAGATCTGGAGTGGACACATTGTAAGCAGGAAATGCTGCCTTGCAAAGTTTGCTATCCAAATGGTTTGTCCAGGAATCAAGAAGAGGCACAAAATGTAGGGACATACCCATGATCACATGATAGATGGATGCCAAAGCCAGAAAATGGACAATGAACTCACAGTGCTTCCATCCTATACTTGGCAGACAGGCTGTGCAATTTATGCTTCTTGAAAAGGGACATAATGAAATGTTCCTCCTGATGTCCAAATACTCCAAAACATAAAAACCAGATAGTATGACTGGGGAAAAAAAAAAAAAAGCCCTGTGTATCTGAAAACCTGCTCAGAAGTCCTTTCATAAGTACCAGAAGTGTTTTGATTGTTGGTTTGAGGTGAGCCATCGTATAAGTCCACCTATACCCTATCCAATTTTTTCATATTTTATTGCTTAGAATATACTGCCAATATGTGACACATTACAAGATCTTTCAAATAGTCTGTGCTCAACACACAGGGAGAAGGGGGTTGCTTGTAAAACTTAGTTAAAAGGAAGCATACCATTTTCTTTCAGGAGAATAAGAATGAATCATCCACGCACACATTTGATTTCCAGATCCAAGGGTCTGCAGTCTAGACTTCTGGCTTTCATTTTTCTGAACACTTAATCAGTTTCTCTGTAGGTTGTTATATCCCAATGTCAATAGGAGGTTCATGAAGATATAAAAACAGAGCAGGAGCTACCAGAGTTTTCTTCCAGGTGAGAAGATGCAATAGTTTTCCTGAGTGGCTACTTTAAAAAAAAAGAAAGCTAATGTCTTTGAGTTGAGGGACTCCTCTCTGTGCCTCATCCACAGAGCAATGACTGCCTATCTCTGTTAAAGTCTGTATAAATTGGTTTCTGCCTCCTCAGGGTGAGCAGGCTTTTGAAACCCCGGTTTTACTCGCAAGTAACAATGCAATTTGCTCTGAGCTCTGCAAGACCACCAAAGGACTGAGGGATGATTGGCCTAAGAGAGAGGCTGCATGTGTTGCCAAGTGGAATAAGGGTCCTAGGAAAAAAGAAAGTGATGAGGATATATGGCAGTGTCACACAAATGAGCCTTGGAGGAGCAGTTTCTCTTCCTTGACTGCATATACTCAGGGCTGAGTCCATGTTTTTCCTTATTGCAAGGGTATAGGATCAAAAATTACATTAGAAAAGAGCAATAATTCCACAATCTGAGGATGTCCTGGGTTATATTTATATTTCCCAGTCACTTCCCAGCATGTTGATGAGTCAATTATATTAGGAGTTAGCACAGATAAAGGTGTGCATTGGGCTCAGCTATCCAAGGTGGGAAGGTGGCAAAGGAGATCCTTTTGCATCTTTGTGTAAGTCTTAGGTGAAACAGCTTCTCCCTGTTTCTCCCTGAAGAAGTAAAGGAAATAAGGCATTTTCCAGAAGACAGAGGAGACAAATGTGGATGAAACATCAGTTTTCCCCAGTAGTCAGTGCAGCACTCTTCCAAATCTTTGCTGGTATGAGTCACAGTTGGAGGCAGCAATGTGGGAGACAGCTGTGGAGAGCATCCTATGCTGACCCCTCATGCTGCCACCCTCAGCATCCCAGTCATCTCCTGACAATGACAGGGACCAGAAATTTGGCTTACAGAGGAGAATGCTCTGTAGCCCTAAAGCTATAAAGTCCCTAACCAGCAGGAAAGGTGTTAGGGTTCCTGTGTTCCTCCAGCAAGAAATTATTATAGCAGAAACAAATACCAGATCCTGCATCCCAGATTCTGATGGATGTAGCTAATTAAAAGAAGAAACTTGAACTACTGAGTAAAATCTACACATGAGCACTGTGATAGTTACAGGATAGTGACACTGCCTTAATCCTTGAGGTAGTTGTGGTGCAGCAGTTTTGTGTAAAGTAGCCTCCCAAAAAGCAATCTACTTTCCCTCTACATCCAAACTAAAGCTGTCAATACATCTACCATCAAAGCAGTTAGTCACTTGTATGGGACCACAGATATAAAATATCACTTGATCTACCCAAGTCCCCTAAGTTTCTTCTGTGATGTTGAAGTCCTGAGAAGATATAAATAACCTGTCTTCATCAATTCAGTTGATGTTTGGCTTTGGGCAGAATATTGATTTATGGTAAGGAGCAAAGAGCAAGCAAAGAGCAAGCAACAAAAGAAGAAACAGTCCTTCAACTTAAAGTAGTAGAAATGAAAATAATACGCAAGAAAAGAAAGGCAGCCCATGAAGCAGGCGAGAGCAGCTGTCCCACTGTTTCCCATCACCCATGAAGATTTGCTCTAGGTAGGAAATCAAGCTCCACAGTCTTGAGCACATCTCCACTGTGGAAAAATTCCACTGTTCCCTGCTTCAGGTGCCCTAGACTTCCCAACTCCTCCTGCCAGGCAGAAATAGTCTGTAATAATTACTTAAACCCCAAGCCTTTCAGTCCTCAAACATGAATGAGTTCCTGTCCAAAGTAAAAGGCTGTGTTTAGCCCCCAGCTTACTCGCTGACATTGCCTTCAGTGTGCTGAGTCTAACCAAGCAAGGTGTATTCGGCAGGGATTCCCTGGGAACTTGCAGCAATGACACAAGGTTTGAATGTTGGCATGGGCAGCCAATCTTCCCTTTGTGCTCTGTAAAACACAGCCAGTGGCAGAGATTTAATCACTTGGGTCACCCCTAGTAAAGCACACTTGTTTGCTCTTCCTTTTTACCTTTCAGGATCTTCCAAGCCGGAAACAGGGTAGCATCTCCCAGAAAGCCTGAGGTAAGCAGTGGTGTGCTTCCAGGGGCCTTGACCTTTCTGTGACAAACGTAGGAAGCAAATCAGCTCTGCACAACAGGACTTCACTGTCTTCCCTGTGCTGATCAGTATATTCAAAAATAACTGGAAATCTTGCTATTTCAAAGCAATGGAGGGCTTACACCATTTCCCCCATGCATGTATATTGACTATACTTACCATTTCATTTGCTGTTTTCTTTGTACAATAAGTTTTGTAGCTCTGAATTGATTTCTACGGTTGGTGCTTATTATGTCAGCATGGTTATATCACAATGTATCCAAAAGTGGACAGAATTGTAGGCAAATACTCATTAGAACAATAAAAACTCTTAGGAAATATGGACAAGCTCTCAGGCTCTGTTTCTGCAGGTCTGACAATATTTATTATGATTACCTTATTAAAGACAGAATTGTGTGACTATTTTTGTCACCATCTTTCAAAAGCCTTTCAGAGTCATTACCATTCAACTTAAACTCTTTAAAATGCCAGTTTACAAATTTTAATAGTTACTGACAAGGAAACTTAGGACCCATGATCCTTAGTAAGGCTGCATTCTGGCCACAGCTCATAGTCAATTTTCAGGCCCTTAAAGTGTTCCTGAAGTATCCAAAGAAAAAAAATGCACCTCATACAGAAATTATATGACATAAAGTCTGACATAAAAAATTACCTCAGGTACAGTTGTTCCCTAGAAATGAAATAAAATTAATAACAACATAAAATACTAAAAGTATAGAAATGTTTCTGCATCTGGCATGAGAAACTAGCATCACAATCCCTGCAGGTTTGTTGGCATTTTCATTATCACTTCTCTTTTGTCCACACTTCAGAAGAAAAGTTCTCTAGATTTTAGTTTTGTAATTTTTTACNTATTTTCATTCTGTGGCTATATCATGTTCTTATACTCATTTTCCTAATTTGAATATATATATTTAAAAAGAACAGCAGAGGAACTTCTTATCAAAAGCATTAAAAAAACCACTTGAACTATCAACAATTTTCCCCACCTCTGGTACTGGATTTCTTTCCTTTGTCAGGTCCATATATAAATTGGGAGTTGAGTATTTTGCTTTTTTTTGTATGAACTCTATAAATTATATCTTCTATGGAATGTCAAATCTTTTGACAAAAAGCCCACTGTACTGAAGGAATACGTGGTCATATAATTAGGAAATATAATCCAGAATAAGTGTTTGGCCCATGAAAAAAATGACTGAAATGTCAATGGAAGTGTTACAGGTCAGAGTAAATTATTGAATTTAATTGTGACATTTTTTCAACATGCAAAAAAATTCCCACAGACCGTGATTGCTGTTGGTTAGATCTATATCTTGGCAACCCTCTAAATGTCCTGTCAAACACCAACATGAACAAAAATATTAGCTAGCCCTGCAAATATTTACACGTTTAGTGCACACAAAATGCTGGAAAGTGACACATTAAAAAAAAAAAAAGTGGGAGATGCCTGCTTCGTGTGAACTTGTTCCTCACACCATTTTGGGCCAGGAGAGAAGGGAGACCTGTCCCCACGCTGAGGGATTGGTATGGCACAGCATGGTCCTCTGCTCAGTGCAGTGGGGAGGATTACTGGTGTTGAAAAAAACCTCGTTTATTTTTTAGAAGAAAGGAAGTAAGCTGCAATATTTTTTAGGAGTGGGTGACAGCTGAAAGTGTGTCTTGTGAAGTTGTTCTTTGATGAATGTATAGCATCCCTGGAGGAAAAATAGGAGTTTGCCAAGTTCAGACATTTTCTATTCTCATATAACTAAAGCTGCTTTGATCTGAACTTGACAAGTGATGTGTATATTATACTACTGAAACCACTTCAGTGTTTTTAACTCCAAAAACAAATAGCCCAGGGACCAAAATCTATGCCTAGACACCCTCCTCCTGGAACTCCCACTGCTTTCGGATTCTGAAGTATGAAAGGTAGGTGTGGCAGAGGAGGACACAGCAGGTGTATGAGTGTTTGTATGGTTCAGGTCTTGGGTCGCTTGCAGCCTGACTTGGGGTTTCTGGGTTCCTGTCCCAGCCTGCATCTGAGTTCCTTTTCAGTGGAATGGTAGCAGTGCTAACAGGGGTGTGAGAAGCCACCTCATCCATGAAATGTTTCCCTAACCTGCACTGACACTGACTCATGTTTTACTTTTATTTTTCTTTTTTCTTTTTTTTTCTGTTGTGTTTTTTTTTTAATTTCAGTGGGATCAGCACTTCACCTATCTGTGGAAATTAATGATACATCATATTTTTTAAGATAGCTTGCAATGTCTAAAATTGAAGATTTATAAACTCTTTAATCTGCTTAATTATATCTGTCTCAGTAAAGTCTGCTTGAAATATTGCCAGCTTAGATTCATTTATTGTCAAAATGACAGCAGCACTCCCTCTGCCTGGCATATATGTATTGCAATACCTGGCTTTAATTCAATAATTTAGGAAAGTGTAAGGAAGTATGTGAGTGAAAAGTGCCATGTATTGTGACACTGAAGTTTATCCTCTGTACATAACATTATCTTCTTCAAATATTTCCTAATCAAATACTTACTTCAAAGTACTTACATCAAAGACAGCAATTATAGATTCAATAATCTAAATTTTTAAATCCTTAATTACATATTTGCTTGCTACATTGTATCAGACTGCAATATTCTCTGACAGAAGTTCTCATACTTCCATTTGTAACTTTTTTACAGTTTCCACTAACTTCTGTCTAACTTCCAGCTTAGTATTACTTCTCAAAACACTGTTTTGAAATTATTAACTTTATTTTTAGACTAAAACTAATCCTGATATTTAACAAAGGTTTTGATTACAAAACTACTTTATCGAAAAGTAATTAAAATACATTTTCAGACTGTAAGTTCTTTAATAAAAATATTATATTTTATTGGGAAGTGTTACAGAAAAACTTGTTGTAAAGGATACATGACAATTATTAACAGAAGAAACCTGTGAAAAAACCTTTTCTGCAGATTTTACTGAGAAGTGACTAAAAGAAACTCAGTTGTGTTGCACATGCCATAAACAGGAACTGAATCAAATTGAAAACTCCAGCACTGATGACAGAGGCACCTTCCCCTTTGGACTGGGAGGAGGAGACAGGTTCATGCTGTTCACAAAGAAGGGCACACTACTCCCTGATCTGCCATTTCCACTTCCCTGAGACAGCCTTACTAGAAGATCTTACCAAGGAAATGTATAGTCATGCTTAGCAAATCCATTTTTGCTGGTGGAATTGTGTCTGACACTGGGACATTGTTAGCATAGAATAAATTTATGTGGTTTCCAATGAAGCATCTTCTTAGAAGGGTAACAGCCAGCTCATACTGTCTACATATCAATAGATCAGTGGAAAATAGTGTCAAAATGCTAATACAACTAATAAAAATGGGCAAGAAGCTGTGCCAGTGTTGCCAGAATTGGCGGCTTCTCACTTTTTGTTCCCCAGGAAGCCATCATCAAGGTGTCCAGTGCCGCCAGGAACAGCCCTCAGGCCAGCAAAGGTTGCATGACAGCAACATTGCATGAGGGCACTGCGGTCTAGGGGAAGAACATTTCCTTTGCCTCTATCCTTCAGCTGGAGCACCCAGCAATGATCAATCCTTTACCATGGCTTGAGCTGGTCTGTCTTTCTCCAGAGCCATTTACACATCTCTGGTAAATATGGGAAATAGAAACAGCTGCCTATACTTTCCTACTGGGAAGTTAAGTGAGCACTAAAAAGCAATGAATCATAAAATGATTCGATTTGGAAGGAACTCTAAAGATCATTTAGTTCTAATCCCCCTGCTATGGGCATGGTTGCCACCCACTAGACCAGGTTGCTCAAAGCCCCATCCAACCTGGCTTTGAACACTTCCAGGGATGGAACATCCACAACTTCTCTGGGTACCCTGTCCAGTGCCTCACCACCCTCACAGTTAAGAATTTCCTCCTATTCTGAATATGCCCTCTTTCAGTTTGAAGCCATTCCACATTGTCCTATCACTAAAGCCCTTGTAAACAGTCCCTCTGCATCTTTCTTGTGTGTTGCCTTAAGGTACAGGAAGGTACTAGAGCCCTCTCTTCTCCAGGCTGAACAGCCCCAACTCCCTCAGCCCGTCTTCATAGCAGAGATGCTCCAGCCCTCTGACAGTCTTCATGGCCGTTCTCTGGACTCACTCCAACAGGTCCACCTCCTTTTTATGTTGGAGCCCCAAAAATACTGGAATCCCTTTCACAATACTAACTGATGAGGACTACAACCACATTTAGGGTTAAAATGTTATTTGTTACACTTTGCTTCCTCTTCGTAAAGACAAATAATTTCCTTATCTCTTTTTCTCCCTCTCTTTTTATTGCCAGGATGATTTCCCAGGAAAAGATTTTCAAAATTTACAACCAAACAATCCCCATATTGGAAGAGAGAAAGGAGAGAAACTTCAATCCTGTGAATATGAAAAGTTGCACTTTTTGCGGATTTAATTGGTGTTCAGTTTGCGGGGGGGGGGGAAGTGTTTAGTTTAGTATTTCAGGAAATCATACCGTAAAAATTCTGAGAAATATAGTGTTCTGAGGCCAGGGCACACTCCAGCACAGCTTCCCACATGTAGAGCCATTTGTCAAGCCTGGCTATTGCACAGTTTTTGTGCAATATAAGGGGGGCATGACTTTTAATCAAATTATTTTTGTTATTCTAACACATAACATGGAATGTTTTTACATCAGAATGATTGTTCTTTTGTCTTCTAGTTAGAGCATATTTAGTATAACAATGACAGTATCAACTAGAAATCGTTTAGGTTATCTAATCCATTCCTCTACCTGTGATGAATTATTTCTTAAATTGCATTCCTTTAAGTTTTTTCCAACATATGAGAAACACTGAAAAGTCTCATTATTCAACCAGGGGTAAATAGTATAGAATCAGTAAATGAGATTACAGGAACATCTGCTGGAAACTTTTTTCTTGTGAAAGAAAATATATATGTTTTATACCTTAGCAATGAGCAGTATTCCCATTAACTGCAGATTATTTGTACAATTGAATTCTTATTCCTTTTGACGACACTACCCAGTCTGTTTCCATGGCAGTATGAGAGACTTTACCTCACTCTGTTGAAGGAAAAATCCTGGAACAATTGGGCCACTGGAATCTTACTAATTTCAGAGTTTAAGCAGGATACATGATACCTGGGTGCTGGCTGGCTTCCTTTAAGATATATCCACATATATTGTTTGTGCCTTTGTGACAGGTCTTTTTTTGTAAGAAAGTGAAGACAATAGTAGAACAGATATAAAAAAGGCCAAAAGAGAAGGCAAAGAGACCACAGCACTGCCTTGATCTTACATACAGAAAAATCAGGGAAGCTCTCTGCTTAAAGACAAAACTTAGTTAGAAGGTTTATTTCTTTCTATACACAAAATTGTTTTCCTCATATTTTCATGAACAAATTCTGTTGTCTTGTGTTTTATTATTTTTTATATATACAAATTTGTTTTTCTTGTATTTTCATAAACCAGGAAGCAGTTGTGATGACAGTACTGCAAAAGGGACAAGAATAGGTCAATAAAAATTACTTTGTGGAATTAACAGGCTTAGTGAGAGTAATGAAAGTAAACCTGAATACATAAACCCCAGTGTTTTAAACAAAAATGGGGCTTCTCTGAAACAGAGGGAGCCCTAGAAAATACAAATTATGGCTCTGAATTTCAAATGGTCTTTTCATTCCTTCATTGTATATGTGTGTGTGATCCTTGCAATGGAGTCCTGTGGGGTCACAGTGGGGCAAGTCCACAGCCCATCTAGGGTGAATCCAGTTAACTGGTAACTATGTAAATTAGCATGTTGTCTCAGTCCTGATTTTTTGTTTTAATTGAGGATGAAGAGAAGGTGGTAAGTGCTGATGGAAACTTGAAAGGCTTTCTAGGGCAGTTGGTATGAGTAGGAGTGATGTAGCAGGCTGGGGCTTAGGTCAAAGTCAACACTGAAGCTGGTAAGGAAACTGCTCCAGCTGGCAGAGAGTTAAATATATAGCAAAAGTGAGCCTTTATTCTCAGAGAGAGAACTCTGCCTAATATTCCAAGAGTAGCAGAAATACTGCCCTCAAATTAACTACTTTGCTTTTATTTCATGAGTACCTTCAGCTCCAGTTACTGTAAATGAAAGTTTTAGCATACCTGGGCAGACAGACTGACAGGCTGAGGCTCCTCCATGCATTGTTTTATCATTTCTCACTTGTGTATAGATCTGTAAGGGTTAATACAGGGCTGTGACTCTCCCCAGGCAGGCAGCTCTGGTAGTCATTGCACCCATTTAATGGAATCTCTGGCACCAGCCTATTGGGTATATAGAATTACACCAGTCATAATGCTTTTCTAGACATCCAATGAATAATGAAAACAGTTTAATAGGTTCTTCAAATGTATACCATCCTTTGGGGTATGGGCTTATCTTTTTGAAGGGATAAATCCATTTAAGTTTAAAGTTTCCTTAAAATATATACTCTTTTCTGACAAAGGGAGATGGATATAGAGGTAGGGAGAGAGGTGCTTTTGCATTGGTTTCATTCCTGAACATGTTGTCAGTATTTTGCCTGTTTGATTCAGCTTCATTCCATCATTTGACTCACATGGGCCCTCTTTGAAGACAAATCCCTAGGAAGGAGGATGGAATGGTAGCACCTATATCCTTATCCTAGGCAAGGACATTCCTGGTAAGGGCAGTGGCTGCCAAATGGCTGCATCCAAGACTGAGGAGGGTACAATGACTCGGCGTATCCTGTTAGTTCATTCCCTGTATAGACTTTGTTTAAAGGCTTATTATAAATGATAAATGTTAGCTAGCTTCACAAAACCTTGCAGAAAGCTGACATCAGGCACATACCAGGGCATGTGGCTGGGCAGTTGATATTTCAGGCTGGCAATGCTTCTTTTCTTTCAATCCATGATCCTTGTTGGGAGATTATCTTGTTATGTCAGCAGTGAATACCTCATGTAGTCTTCATGTGGTGCCAATAACCCATTAATGAGTCTCCTTTCTCATAATTCTACTGCTATCTTGCTGACTTTGCACCTTACCCATACAGGTACGGCACAAGTAGTGAGTGTCAAGACTTGCATTGCCTTGTCCTTTTCAATGCCCAGAAACAGTAGCTATATGTGTCTAAGATGAGGCTAAGATAGAAACAGCAGTGGCTGGGAATAAGGAGAACTGGGTTGTCTGAGTGGTTTGTGTAGATCACAACTTTTGCCTGTTTGTTTCTTGCCATAAAGTGACCTGCATGCTAGGTTACATCTCTACACTTCCATAACTCCAATTAAAAAAGAAACAAATAAAAGGAAATAAGGAAAGGTGATAATTTTGGGTAGACTACCAAAGCTCAAAAAATAGTATACATGCTCATTGGTAGTAGAGAGACTTGAACTTGCCTAGGAATTTAAGATGTGACCTACCCACATTAACTCTTTTGAGTTCCTTGAAAAATGGAGGTTAATAAGAAACCAAAATGGATCATGACTAAGAGTTGAAATTTTATGTTGAGGGGAGAACTGGAGAGGGAATCATAGAGACAAAATTGTGGATGCAAAGTTGTTATTATTCAGTCTTTTAATTTGATTTTTTTAAATATCAGTCTTTTGTTCAGCATGCTTTATTCAAAGCATGGAAGAGACATTTCTCTTTCATTATAACTGTTGCTTAATAGGTCATTTTGTTCAATAACTTGTTCTTCCTGTCGGAAGGTACCAAGAGCAGCATTTCACATCAAAACAAATCTGCATGTGCTGCTGTTTGGCAAAGACTGTTGGAATCAATGGCAAAAGTTTGATATGTATATGCAAATATGACCCTTTCCTTTTATTTGGTTTCAGGGTATATTTCACAATTTCATGTCAAAGATCTGTTTTCATGGATCACTCCTAATAAACCTTATGGATATGAGCCATAAGTATATGTATATTTTGTTCAACAGAAGCCAGGGGGTTTTTTGCCATCACCATGCCCTCACACAGAAAAATGAACTTGCTTCAGTCACATGAATTCTTTATCTCACTGCATAAAAGAAAATTTGAGCAAAAGACCCAACTTGCACTGCAGGAAAATCAAGCATCAGAAGTCATGATGGTGTATTGGGTTTGTGTGGCTGGGTTTTGGTAGGAGAGGGCTACAGGGGTGGCTTCTACAAGAAGCTGCTACAAGCTTCCTCCATATCCAGCAGAGCCAATGCCAGTCGGCTTCAGGACAGACCCACTGCTGGCCAAGCCCAAGTCAATCAGAAATTATAGTAGTGCCTCTGTGATAATATATTTAAGAAAGAAAATTTGCTGCAAAGATGTAATTGTGGCCAGAGAAGAGCAGAGTGAGAACATGAGAGACAAACAACCATGCAGACTCCAAGGTCAGTGGAGAAGGAGGGGGTGGAGGTGCTCCAGGCACTGAAGCTGAGGTTCCCCTGCAGCCCATGGTACAGACCATGGGGAGTCAGGCTGTCCCTCTGCAGCCCATGTAGGTTCACTGGGGTGCAGAGATCCACCTGTAGCCCATAGAAGAGACTCACACTGGAGCAGGTGGACATCCAAAGGAGGCTGTGACTCTGTGGGTGGCCTGGGCTCAAGCAGGGTCCAGGCAGGGACCTGCAGACCCATGGAGAGAAGAGCCCACTCTGGAGTAGGATTTCCTGTGAGGACTTGTGACTCTGTGGAGGACCCATGCTGGAACAGCTTGTGCCTGAAGGACTGCATCCTGTGGAAGCACAGCAGTTGGTGCAGAACTGTTGCCCATTGGATGGACTCAAGTTGGAGAAGTTTGCGGAAAGCTGTCTTTCGTGGGAGGAGTTCCAGGCTGGAGCAGGGGAAGGACTCATCTCTCTGAATAGCAGCAGAAACAAGCTGTGATGATTTGAGTGTAACTCCCATTACCTGTCTCTCTACACCACTGGAGAGGAGGAGGTAGAGCTGGAAAGGAGAGAAGGGTGCGGGAAGGTGTTTTTATGATCTGTTTTTACTTTTCATTATCCTGGTCTAATTTTGTTAGTAATAAATTCAATTAATATCCCAAATTCCAGTCTGTTTTGCCCATGACAGTGATTGGTGAGTGATCTCTCCCCATCCTTATCTCAACCCATGAACCTTTTGTTATATTTTCTCTCCCCTCTCCAGCTGCAAAGGGGAGTGACAGAGCAGTTTTGGTGAGTGCCTGACATCCAACCAAGGTCAGCCCACTACATCCAATTACAATCAGAAGAGGATGGCAGGATCTAAAGATGTTGATAACTGCCATTTGACAATTTCTTGTGAGTTAATTCAGTAAGAACAATTTTTTGTGTATATATATGTACATATGTGTAGTCATTTAACCCATTTAGGTAAGGAAAGTGCCAATGCAAGGAAACTATTTACAGTAAGGACAAAGAACCCCCCTGTATTTGGCTTTTATGCTGTAACCAAAACCTTCAAAATATACAAATTTTAATTATAGTAGTTCATATCATTTAAACTACACATTTCTGGTTTACACACTGCGAAAGAAACTAACAGAGTTTGAGTGAGAGGATCAAATACTGGATTTAAACACAGGGCTCCTGACTCTGCCTGGCCCATTATATATCCCTCTACTTGAAAAATTTGTCCATTTTGCTTTCTTTTCTTTAGGAAATTAATCATTGTTATCTCATCAACTTGCCCCCTCTCACCCTCCACAGGTGAATGACAGTGATAAAAATCTTTATTTGTGCTACTTTTACTTAATTATTTCAGATACTGAAGCTCCTGCTGTTCCTGGGGACAGAAAAGTGGGAGACAACAAGGAAGACAAGAGAGACCTGCAGCTAAAATGGCCTGAGTTTAAACAAAAGGCTTTTTCACATGGAGTTTAATTAGTATAAAAAGTTTAAGGAGGGGGAAAATAAATTCATGAAAGGGTGGTCCATTGTGGTGGCTACTAAACATGAACAGCTGATTACAACTTGTGGTTCAGGTATTCTTTTATTGGTTTGGAAGTATACCAAGACGGTTCCCTTCCTCTACTTTTGTACCTTACGCTCTCCATGGACCCAGGAGCAAAAACACACTCATTTGTTCTTATATTCCCTTCCCCTAATGATGTGCATGGGAGAGAGAAAGCAGGACCAGATCAGCCATCAGACTTACATCATGTTGATGTTCTGTGTTATGTTACAGCAGAGGATGCCACTCCTCTGCTAACTCGGACTCATTTCAGCCAGCCCCTGCAAACCAGGTATCTGATGCAAATCCCAGTGAATTCAGTTAAATCTTTTCTTCAGATCTTCTGAGCAGATTCCTAAAGGCAAAAGCCTGATTATTAGTCCAGCAGAGAACATCTGATTATTACATGGGGCTGGTCAGGAACAGTAATCAAATTAGCTAAAGGGAAATATTTAGGATACGTTATTTAAACTGCATTACATATCTGTATGGTCATTTCCAGGCAGAATGAATATTTCCTTAATTTGATTTAATTTTATTCAACTGAATATACACCTTTCATTACTTTGGATGAATACTCCTCTACAACGTGTCTTAGGGAAATAACCTCGGCAGGAAATGGTGTGAGCTATTGCCATAATTTCTACTATGATTTCTAGTATTATAAAATATTGCAACAGTAGAGAGTTTTCTCTTAAATAAAATATAAACCCAAGGTTCTTCTCTGTGTGCAGTTATGTGGTAAATATAATTGTGACCTGAACATGGAAGTATGGAAGTCAGCAGTAGGCAGGAACAGCTTCTTTAATGTTGAAATTTGCCATTTTTCCCTTACTACATGGAAACTAAGTTTGCCAGTGCAGTCCCTCCCTCCATGATGTCCTGCACCATCCTCACAGGCTTTTGGATCTGATGCCTACTGGCTAAATCCCAGCAAAACTAGAGCGTAGGTGCATTTGAGTGATCTAAGTCTTGGAGAATGACTTTGCTCTAAGCAACTGCTTTATCTCACAGGACCTAAAATCAAGAAGTTCCTTTGCTTTGGAGCAATTTTCTAAGAAGGGATTTTGGAGTTTGCTAGCAAGAAAAAAGAGGATTTTAAGAGGCAAAGGGAATCTGATACTCTGTCCACCTCTTGTCCCCACTCTCCAAATATTCCAATCACTGAGCTATTGTGCAAAAGCCATAGCATTGCCTTCCTGCCATTCACCTCACCAGGTTTTCCACCACCTGCAAACCAATCACAGGACCTTAAAAATATTCCTCACTCCATCCATTCAGCAATGGTTTTCAAGAATAAGAAATCATAGTTCTTTCTTACTGCTACTACATGCTAAGTCTAAAGTCACTAAGATGAGAAGGGGTGAATAGTCTCTAGATTTTAAATTTCAAGGAAATCTTGCTCATTGTCCTCTGGAATTAGTGGGAATGGGAGTGTGATTACTCAGTGTTGGTATTTACAAAAAATCTGCTCTCCATAAATATTGAATTGTGTCATTATCACTGTATACGCTGGGCTTCCAGAAGTATTGGCGTTTAGTAATTAGAGAGCTGGCTGTAAAGCTGAGGAGACAGTCATTAAAATGGCCATTAAGAAAGCATAGAGAGGGAAAAAGGCTGCTTCTTATTCATTCAGGACACTGGAGCTCTTAGAAAAAGGAAAAATTTTGTTTGAATAGGTCACACATTCTGTATTTTATGTAATCTCTGTTGTATATCTGATCTCCTCATACCCCTTCAGCCAAACAGCATATTTTTGCATCATCATTTCCAGATTCATCAATACAAAATCTGAGCTTTGTTTCTGCATGTCCATTGCAGAGTGCTCCAGAAAGAAGGATATGCAAAATTACTTGCAAGGTCTTTGCATGGATTTTAAAACCCACGCTTGAAAATATTGGGTAATATTGGAAGATCCATGTGAAATGATTGATCTGTACTGTGATTTCACAAGTTAAATACCACTACCTAGAACTGAACACTATACCTTCTCAGAAAAAATGCCCACACATGACTGGGAAATAGACATAGGACAATTTTCCAGCTTGGGCTTTCTGTTAGAAAAATTGAAGTGTAATGTAATTGGGAAATCTGTCCTCTTACATTTCATGTAGAAATGCTGAAGAATTTTAGTCAGCTGATAACATACTGTCCATTAAAGTTTTTTGTTTGTTTGTAGGTTTTTTATATTTAAGGTAGATGTATAAGGCAAGACCAGACTTCATCTTTTGAGTGGTCAAAATGACTGCTGTAATTCACATAGTCACAACTGTTGTGTCGAAGACAAGGACTTTTCTGAACTGGGGCACAGCAGACTTAAAAATAGTGCTTCCTGAGGTGCAGTCAGGGGCCACTGCTGTCCTGCAAACTTTAGGAGTTGAAAAAACTGGAAAAATCCTGCCCTTCAAACACCAAAAGCCGCATAACCAACAGATACTAGTGAGCAAACAAGTGTAATGGGTGGAAGTGAAAATGATAAAAGATCAATCTGATTTTGTGTTGGTTATGACAGCATGGAGTTGCCATGCTGCAGAAGACAAGTCCACAGGTTGTTCTCTTTCCAGGAATTCCAAGTGGTACTGACATTTTTCTTCACTAAAAGTTACAGTTGCCATTAATTTGTACTGGCCAACAGATACCTTCATAATGACTATGAAGAGACAAGCAGCTTTGAAATTCATGGATTTCAGTCCCACAGCAAGGAGGTAGAAAAAAATGCGGAGGTGCTGCCACCTAACAAGCAGGCTCTGTTTCTGCCATTAACATGCAACTCTCTGCTCACCACTTTGATAAGAGCCAATGCCAGCAAGCTTTCAAGCAGATTGTTCTTTTACACTCTCCATGAAAGATTTATTTAATAAGAAGAAATAAGATTAATCCAAAATCTATTTGAGGGAACGATTGCAAATTGAAATTACTTGTGACAGTATGTCTGAAAATTTATGGGATGCAGATATACAGTTGTGGAGGTGTTGGAATTTGGGCAGTTGCTGATACATATCTCTTGATTCTGCTCTCTTTTGAGCTCAGTAACTACACTTACACATTTTGTTTGTAAAGTGCTGCATGACAGCTGCATGTGTACACACACTCGTGTATTTGTATGTGTATACCTGCAGGGAGAAGAAAAGCAGATGGATTTTTCTAATTCAAGATAGAGTTGTATATATGCATAGATGATCCTGTTTGGAAAGAAATATAATCTGTTGACATTTGGGTTTATGAGTGAGCATGTGTATCTGTGCAGCACCAGAATGGCATGATAGAAAGCCAGCCTATTTGTTCTTAGCACAGTGTCTGACGATTCACCTCTTGATCCTGCCCTTTTCACAGCCATTTCTCAAGGAACTATTACAGCTAGGAAACCTGAAAGCTGAGAAACAGCTCATCTCCCTGCACAAGTGATCATTTTACTCTCATTTGAGAAGGTTTCAATGCTACACAGGTGTGGATACAGCAGGACTTGGCAGAGGGACTTGTATCCCTCTATGTGATGGAGATGCTGCAGTTGGACTTAGCAGAGGGGTCTGGCTCATATCCCGCCACGGATCTGGGCGAGCTCATGGTCTTGCATAAATTACCGCTATGGGGATCTCAGCACTGAGCCTCAGGTCCCCAGCTGTAAAAATGAGCTAATATAATCTCCTTAGTGCCCTTTTTGTCTCTTTCTTCTGAAGTTCTCCACGGAAGAGGCTTTCAACTTGTTATATTTGGAAGGTGACTCTTTGCCTTTTGTTGCTTTTCATCCTGTGGCCAAATAAGCAACCTGTGATGGGAAGACAGGAGACACACCGGAGTCTGAATGACAGAGAAGTGGAAGACAAAGCCCTCAAACTGAACCCGCTGAGGGAGGGTTTGTCCTTGCTACTCAGGGCTGGTGGAGGGGAGGGAATCTCTGCAGACACCTTTAAATCTGCAGGATTTCTTCAAACCACCCATGTAGGTGATGTCTTGCCATTCCTCTGCTTCAGGGAAACCAGTGTGAGATGTGCTGCAGGTTGTAGAGAACTCCCCAGCCAGCTGCCATTGGATGAGGATTTAGCACTGGATCCATCCCTTGGTATGCTCTGAGAGATTGACAGAGTTTCTGCGGAGGGAAAAGAGAATGGTAGGAGGGGCTGAGATTGAAGACTGTAAGATACAACCTTGCTCCAGCTGCAGCAATTTACCTGCACTGTCACAAAAACAGCAGGTCTTAAATTTTGAACAGAAGGGACTAAATTCATCCTTGGAATAACTCCAGCAATTTCTGCATTTTGTAAGAGCAAGATTTTGGCCCTCTGTCAAGTTCATGTGCAAAACTAAATATTTTCTGTAACACTGAGCCAAAGGTCTGAAATTATTTCTAAAATTGATAAGTTTGGTGTTTAAGCCAGAGGAAAGAACATACCTTACTGTCAGTGAAATTGGTCTCTCCCTATTACTAGTGTACATCTAATAAAACAGCATTTTTCAGGTAGGTGGCTTTTGCTGATGTTAATTTCAAAATTTTCATTACAAGTGCATTAGAGGGTTTCTCTATGAGTGAGAATTTGTTCTTACTGTCATTTTTCACAGTGTTGCTGTGAGAGCAAAGAATTGGCTTTCTTTAAAAATCCTGCGACATCCTGAGCTAATTCAGTAGTGAAATGTACCCTTTACCAG
This sequence comes from Sakesphorus luctuosus, assembly GCA_013396695.1. Taxonomy (NCBI): domain Eukaryota; kingdom Metazoa; phylum Chordata; class Aves; order Passeriformes; family Thamnophilidae; genus Sakesphorus; species Sakesphorus luctuosus. Next base: position 28,281 of record VWZD01001856.1, read on the forward strand.
TTAGTGCCTTCCCTGTCTGGGTGGCTACAACATGTGGAGTTGTCTGAAGAGGTTATCTTAGACTTTGACCTTAAGTGTTTATAGCTGAATGCATTCAGTAAGACTGAAAATATCCAGATAGCTAAGGCATGAGGTAGTGATGTGACTGCAGTGTGACACTTAGTTCAGTGGGGTTTTCAGGATTTCTTGCAGGATGATAATTCTAGCTACTTTTGTTTCCAATGTACATCTCACGGGCATCAATGCCCAGAGGTGGAAGGCTTGACAGCATGCTCCCCAGAATAGTATAGGAGCAATGGCAGCAGATTCCATGTCTGATGCTGCAGTCCTGCTCCAGTTCCCCAGGAAAACATTCATGCTAGGGACTGCCACAAATGTGTTGTGGCTGCAAATGGCAGGGTGGAAAAAGAGGCTAAAGATGCTTAACTGAGCAGGAGGTTGCTGAGCTATATTTCCAGGGAGGCTACTTCTGTTTGGCGTCTTTAAGTCTCATTTTACCCATCTGCTATGTAATGCTCATTTGCCCAGTGTGGTCTCAGGAGACTTCAGCGGGGTATATGAAGTTCTTTGATGCATGACAGCTCTACATGAAAAATAAAATTATCAGAGCTAGTTTCCATCTGTATCACTTTTACTTGGACATCAATGACTAGTTGGAGATACAGCATATGCTCAGAAAAAAAAATTATTCATTGGTCCTATGTATGGTACTTCTCCAGTTCAGAGCTGGTTTCCTGGTCTTTGGGGGAGTTTTTGCCAATAGTACCTAAAGATCTGCCATTATTTGTTTTGTTCTCACAGGACTGCTTACGTCCTTCTTTTCCCTCTTAGAATGATAAACAAAATCCCTACTCCTGTCCTATAACTACCTGTTCCTGGACTACAGCAATCTGTATTATTGTCAAATTATATTTGAAAAAAAAAACAACAGAGGAAAAAACACTATTTATAAATTTCCTTTACATAATGTTACAGGCAGTTTAAAAGACAGCAGAAAGCCGATTGTTAACTGCAAAGAGGATGGATGCACAGGGAGCTGTGAATGCTCAGTTACAGGCTTCTCCTCCAAATCCCTAGCACAGGAACGGCTCCCATCACTTCTGCATCACACTGCAGGTACATGGAAGCTGCAACTAAATGACTGCAAAACCAAACCACTCCCCTCATCTGCCAGACTGACTCGGCAGCTAGTCTGAGAGATACAGTTGCGGAATGCAAAGCCGTTGGCTGACGGGCGCTGCCATTAACGTGTTTTAATTAAACAGAGGGAAGGAGATGGGAAAGGACTGAACCAGTGATAGTGAGAAGAAACAGAGTGCCAGAGAGCCTGGATGTTTTCACTCTCTTATCTGTTTGCTTCATCAGCATCACTGCTACTTACCAGGCTAGTGCGCATTACTAGGAAACATGATGCGTTTATACTTCTAAGTTGAATTTAAACCTTTCACTAAATTTGTCTGTTACTGAACAGACCCTTTTAAGCCTTGTATTCCTCATATAAACTTGTCTTAAATCTCTCCTGTTTGATAGATTAATTTATTTTTAATGTCCAGTCATCCCAGATTCCCCACTGGTCCTGAACCCTTGTGATTCTCCGTCTGCAGAATTATGTTAGCAACCACCACAGGCTTAGATATTGTTATGGAGATGCTGTGTGGTGTTTTCGGCTTTCTGATGTCCCTGCTGGCCTGATTGTGTATGGATTCCCCACAAATGGATATATGCCACAGATACAGAATCAGTCTCAACATATCCCTATTAAAGCCCCTCCAGGGAACTGCTGGTAGACTGCAGCTCCCATGCCATGGGTGGAGGAAGCATTTCTAGGTGTGGGGGGTGTCTGTCTGTCTGCATGTGGCTTCTTTGTTTTCAACAGAGGCGTAATAAATCCAGTATGAGTATGACAATGGACCTTATGTGGAAAATTAGACAGAACAGAAATATACAGCGAAAGTTTCTTTTCCCCATTTATGGTTAGTCTAAAAAAATCTATAGCTCTATGGGTCTCAGATACTGTATATCTTTTTTAGCCACAGCTTATACTGCTTTGAATTTGCTGCTTTGAGTTCCTTCAAAAGTAAGATCTTTTGGAATTTCTCATTTCTCTCTGAAAAGACTGCTGTTACCTCCACTGCTGGTGAATACAATCTCATAAAAGTGAAAAAGAACTGTGCTACATCTCTGTGGTTTTAACACAGATAATGCTGGAAAGATGCATGCTAACTCCTGCTCCTTTTCCTTAGTTGTGCACCTTGGTCTCATCTTCCATTCAGTTCTTTTTTCCATAACGAGTTCCAAACTCTCTGTAAATCACAGTGTTTAGGTTAGAGTGCACATGTTGTAATCGCCAGCATAATTTATAAACTACTGTGAGGTTTTCTAAAGATATAGTAAATCATAAATAAGATCTCAATAGGAGTATGTTGAAATAAGAGGTTTGGGGAGTGAAGTATTGCTCTTGTCCCACAAGCATGCATTTGTATTTAGTTTAATGGGGGTAACATTGGACATCACTCACTTGAGTTTTGCCGGTGGGGAGGGATTCCTGCAGGGAACTTCATAAAAGCCACTTAAGTTACACGAGTAAGTTAAGGGATGCAGAGATCCAACTTGTAGAGGACTCATGACAGCAAGAAGGCACCATAGTCTCCAGGTATGATTCATCTTTTCTAAAGTTAGCTGCCTAAAAATGGCAAATCTCACCTCAGGTTGTTTGCTACGTAATCAATGGAAAAGGAAGGAAACCTGCAGGATAACTGAGTCACCAGGAAGGCTGTAAATTAGGAATGACCTTAGGTAGCTGAATGGCTGAACCTTGGGCATGAAATTTGAGTTAGACAAGCACAGATAATCAAAATCAGCCCCCAATGACTTTGCTCCCTACAGGGTTTACAAAAACCTGAAGCACAGGCCTTGCTTCAGAAGTGGCAGCAACTGCTCCATTAAATTTGATGTCATAATCCCTGCATCAGCTTCCCCGTGGGATTTCATCCCTCACAAAGCCTCATTTTTTCTAGGGAGAAGGAAAGAGAAGATGGTTACGAAGGGAAAGAGTTTTAAAGGACACAGTTGTTTTAACACTTTGATACACTGCTCCTTGGGAGGTTTAAAAGCTTCTGGTTTATTTTAAAAGGGATAAGTGAGAATTGCAATTAGAACAAGCAATAGGACAAGAGGAAATGGCCTTAAGGGGAGGTTTAGAGTGACCATACAGAAAAAATTTTTAGCCACAAGTGCTATAAAGCATTGGAAGCAACTGCCCAGGGAAGTGGTTGAATCATCACCCCTGGAGGTATTTAAAGGATGTGTAGATATGGTACCTGAGGACTAGACTTAGCAGTACTACATTAATGGTTGGACTTGTTGGCCTTAGAGGCATTTGCCAACATAAATAATTCTATTATTCTATGACATTATAAAATAGAAACTGCAGAACTTAGTTTCCTACTATTCCTGAAGGAATTTCCAATGACTTAGTTAAGAACAGGCATATCAGTTGATGCCATATTATTGCCTTCCTCAAAAAAGAGAATCAAATTCAAGTAATATAATAAAATTGAAGGATGACTATAAAAAAGCCCTTTAAACTCATTCTTCAGTCTGCTCTCTCATCCGTTCACCAGCACAGAGGTACAAGAGACAGTTGAAATGATTAATACAGTGGCATGGTTGTCGGGATGACTGAGATCTCCAGGAGCACAAACTGAAGGATTTCACAGTCAAGAGCTGACAGGTGGAGAGAGATTAAATTGTCAGCTTGGCAAATACACACACACAAAAAAGCAGAGCACTTAGCTATAAGGCCAATGACTCAAAGACTCAGTCCAAAACTTAATCTTGTTGCAGGATCCATTTCTACTGGATGTTGTCAGGGTGCTATCTGACCCAGTGCAAGGAACAATAGGAAAATGTAGAGCATGTCTACAAAAAAACCTCGTAACAGTGATTACAAAACAGCATCAGTTTGACTGCATCTCTAAGTATGTGCTCTGACTCTACTCAGAGCAGCAAGGACCAAGTGTCTTGTGTTGAAAAGCTGGTGCAGATGCAGTGTCCTAACAGCGCAGAGGAATCACCAGATATCATTCTCTTAGGACTCAGAGCTAAGAAGGGAGACAGGCTTCATGTCAAATAAAGTAAAAAGTTGTTGGGAAGTGCATCTTTACAGAGTATGATAAAACTGAACTCGAAGTAGAAGGAAAAATGTGCAACTGGAAAAGGCATTCCAAACCAAAGCACACTATTTCTAAAGAGCATTTTGTTGCAGCAGCTGAAAGATAACATAAATTTTGTTCCTGTGACAAGGCTGGACTTACATCAATGCCCAAAACACAAGCCTTTTGTTCCTGGTACTCTCTGTCTGTCTGGTAGACAGGAGCATAGACAGCTTATAGGCCAAAGTGAAGCCCAGAACTTCCATTAGCTCTAAGGCTATACTACTTTTCTTCTTGTTGTAACTGAGCAACAGTAAGGGATGTTTTGCTGGCTGGCCTGCCAAGGCTTTCAGAGCACCTTTTTTGCTCCTCACTAAAAAAACATGCTGTCTCATTCTTCCTAACTCCTCTCGTAGTAATTACCCCTATCTTAAAACTGCTTGAAAATAGAAGGTTGCATTTTGTTGTTTTATCATGTAAATAAAAATGCTCCTTAAAAAACCCCAGTACAATCCAACAACATTCTGCTTTATTAAGACATTACATTGCAGAGTTCCAAGGCATGATAAAGCCAGACTGAGTGGTGTCCATGGTCTGGAAGTCAGGTGTTCATTCTCTTTTTAACTACCAGAATGTAGCCAGAAGGCCCTAGTTGACCTTTTTGCTGGAAATTCCTTGAAGGCATCAATATGGTGCAGCATAACTCTGCCTGGTTTTGCTGGACTCTGCACCCGCATAAGAAGGGCATGAGAAAAAGGCCTATGGGCAATGTGCATCTGTATCTCAGCTATCCAGCCCCTGCTGGAGCCTTTTCTAGCCATCATGCCATATGTAGGTGGAATTCAATTAAAGTTTTCTTTCTTTATTTTCCCTTTTTTTTTTTCCTGAAAAAAAGAGATACGTGGAGAAAATCATCTGATAAGTGCCTCTGGTTAGCCTTTCTGAAGGCAAAAGCTGGTCTGCAAAATATAGTTGTTTCTCCATGAGATATATTAAAATAGTCAGCTTGTTCTCTCCTGCACTAGGACTCTGAAGCACACATTTTGCCAAGAAAGCTGGCTGGGATTACAGCTGGGTCGTACCAGGCCACATGGTGCCAGCCATGGGGTACCTCACACCAAAGGTCCTAACCTCCCATCTGGGTGCTCAACACTTCAGTGGCATTTCCCATACCAGAAAACCCAGAGGTCTCAGAACACAGCCATTTGTGATGATGCCTACTAATAATATGAGACCCAAATAAAGCCTAGGAACATAAGTAGGTTGAAAAAGTGTTGCTTGTAAAAGAACTGCATCTTTCTGTGTGCTGCTTCCCCATGCAGTGCACACAAGCATCTCCTAGTAGCTCCTCCAGATGCTGTAAGCCATAATTCTGGACCACTCCAAACCCTGTAATATGTATGTAAGCCACTCACAGCCATACCACTTTTAATAAACCATTTATTAGCTAAACATGGGCTGATAATAAAGGCATCTATGCTGAGAAGGATCCCTTCTTTGAACTGGAATTTGCACAGTTCAAAATCCCATTTCTTCAACCGTCGGATTAATGTCTGTCTTATCTCTCTGTGAATACAGTTCTACTTTGTCCCCATTGTAAAAAGGGCCTGTGAATCCAGGATGTACATGTTTGTATTTGTAGGGGAATTGTATTCAAGGCAAGAACAGCTTGACTTGGGGAGGGAAATGCTGCATGGTATTTATATTACCATTAAAAAGCCCCCATGCTGGGCATTAGGCATTATTTCTCTTATACTTGGCATGTTGTAATAGGTTCTGAATACTGTAATACCCCTTTGAAATATCACTGGAAGTAAAGCCATGCAAAGAAATAGAGTGAAAAGTCCGTCTTGCACAGTAACCTATTCTTGAGCTCAGATCACTTCTTCTGCTTCTCTTGAATTTAGGCGTAGTGTTTGTATAAATTTGGAAATATGCCTATGCCTTATCTGGTTTGTATCTTAGCAACCTTTAGTCTGTGTTTCTTGCTGCTCCTTATAAAGCAGTTGATAAATCTAGTCAAGCACTTACAGTATTCTTGGTAAGAGAGTATAAGGACTTCATCAAAACTAACACCCAAAGCTCCATTCATTTTGCTGGCATTTACCTTTATGCATAAAGACAAGCACAAAACCGCCCACCGCTCAAAGTCACATTTAATCAGACTGAGTGGCTGTACATTGCACAAACCACTTGCTAGAGGGAAGCCTGTGATTTGCACACTGAAGAAGTTTCATAGAACATGATTTGCAATAGGATGATATTTCATTTAATCACTTAACTCGGGTAATTTGCTATCTCTGTATTTGAAGAGGGAGTTAACTAGAGGTAAAAATGGAAAGGAAGCAATAAAAATAGAGAAGATTATCTAGATGCAGTGTATTTTTTTACAAGAATTTGACCACACTGAAGACCACAGAGCACTGTTGGGTCCAATCCTATTCACAAGGCAAACATTATAGAAAATATGACCCAGGAGCTTTGAGTAACAAAGCTCTGAATGACACAGGTATCAGAAGTGCTTGGTGTATTTATTACAGCATTGTCCCTTCTGAAAAGATGTTTTGGCATGCTGCTATAGCATTTCTGGAGGACGCCGTACAAGCTTCTCTCTGTTTTCCTCCCACATTAGTGCAGCTACATCTTCCTGGAATTTCATCTTGATGCTATGCATTCCGTGGATGACAGAGACACATCCAAACGGAAGAGTTACAGGCTCAGAGTTGGAGNTGTTAGGCACTTAATTACACTCCTGCATTTGCTTCTGGACTGCAGCTGTGCTGAGGAAACCTCACCCTTCCAGATTAATTCCTATTGACTGAACTAATACATATTCTTAAATATTTCATAATGAAGCCTCCAAACCTTCATGTCAATTAATCTTTTTTATCAATGAAAATGTCAGTGGTTCTGGGGGCTGGAAAATACCATGTGGATCTATGACCTAGTGGTTCTCCTACCTATATGTTTTTCTTTTGTTTTGCTCCTCCTATTGTATGTCTGTGTTGTTCTGCTATGAACATCAGTTCTCATGAACATCATCACTGGGGAAGATAGCTGCAGGGTAAGCTACAGGAACAGAGCCTCCTCTGAAAGGCCAAACTACCACCTCAAAGGAAAAGAGAGTCTCTATGGGACATTACTGTTGGGGAAGCTTTCACACTTGCTGGAACAGGACAGGGTGCCTCTCTGAAGTGGCTGTGCACTAACACATGCAGCACAGGGAGTAAGCAGGAGGACTGGGAGGTCTGCAGACACACTGGCGCCTTGGAGACGTGGCAAGAAACAAGAAGATACTTCTTCAGCTGTTTTTTCCTTCTATTACCAGTCAACCCAGAGTCCCAAAGAAAAGGAAGAGACTAAAGGCACAGTACTGCTTTCTCACAGTACTGCTGAGTTTGGACTCAATTTTCAGAAAGAAGGTTCAGATCTTTCTGATCCTAGGAATGTCCATTGAGAGCAAGAGCCTCTCACAAGGAAGGACAAGTAAAGTCTCCACAAGCTCTGTTTCAGCTGCTGTTCTCAGGCACTCAAAGGCCCAGCAAGTGAACTAACTTGTGAAAGTGGATCCATGGGAAGGAAGGATCAGGGAAGGAAGACCTCCATGGACAAAATTCTTTCCTATTGCAAAGACAGACCTACTAGCTCCTGACAGGGTTGATTGCAAGTAGCACTGAGAACTGTGACCAGATATGATTCTTGGGCAGCAGCACAAGCCACAGAGAGAAAATGGTGGAAGATCCACAGGCTGATGCTCACTGCAGGATGTGCTCCAAAGGCTTGCAGCTCCTACCATGCTTTTTGTTCCCAAGAAGAGCAGCAAGCAGTGTCTCTGCTGTCAGGCACATCCTTGGAAATGGCAAAAGTCAATGCTTGAGAAGGGGATTTTATGAACATGTCTAAAATACATAAATCCTGTTTATTCAGGGTTTTTACAGTATTTTTAGGGGAGTTTATTTCAGAACAGGACCAAGGTGCATGACACTGGCTAGAGGATGGTACAAAAAGAGGTATTTCCACCCAGTACATGGGCACAGGAGAAGAGGAGAGCGTAACCAAATGATCCATGTCATTAGCAGGCTGCAACAGCTTGTTTGTCCCTGATAATTAATTATACCCTACTTCAGCTTTCTCCTGAGAGTCTATGTGAGCCCAAAGACAGGATAGGTTTACCAATCTGCTTTTTACCACACTGGATTCTGTGACTGCTGAAGGAAGATGACATTTTAGTACTGTTACTCCTGAACCTTGTGAGTATCCATTGCACTTGCTTGTGGATCTCATCACTCTACAGTGAAAGGAAGCACCTTCCTCCTACTTGATTTTCTTTTCATGGCTGGAAAAAGATACCTTCACACAGTTCCAGTGTTACCGGCACAAAATATAAGGCTTCATATCAATGAAACTTGGATTTTTATTTTAAGCATCAAGATCCAGCAAATTAGCTTCCTCTTCACAGGGCAAAAAGTGGTCTGCAGTGTACTGACATGATTTCCTCTGACAACATTGCCAGTTCATGTAGGAGTAACACCAAGGAGGCATGCTGGAATTAGAAAATACAGGCAAGAAACAGCCAAGAACCACATGATTGCACAGTTCAGTGATAGCTGCCAGTTGTATGTTCAAGTTAGCAGATGTCTGTGGTGCTTCTGAATTTAATCATCTCCATTGGTTTGCTCAGATATATCATGCCTTTCTTGTGAGGGTTTAAGCATGTGTGCTCTTTCCTCTCTCTCATGGGCTTTTATGCAGTGGTGCCCTTTTAAAATTTGCCTATGGTAAGTTAGATAAATAGACAGTTCTTATTCATATTTGCAGTAGCCATGTGCTCCCTGCATTTACTACATGAAATACAAAGTTTTACACTTTATGCCCTGCAATAATAATTACTAGTCTCATCATTTCAGGCCTAACCTTTATATCAGAGATATGGCTTATATCAGAAACAGTGTCTCCAGCAGAATCATGTCAGAAATTGTAACCCCATACTCTGCACTGCTGAGGTTGCACCTTGAGTCCTGTGTTCAGTTGTGGGCCTCTCAAGAGCAAGAAAGACATTGAGGTGCTGGAGCATGTCCAGAGAAGGGCAACAAAGCAACAAAGCTAGAGAAGAATTTGTAATGCAAGTCTTATGAGACTTGGCTGAGGGAGCTGACGTTGTTTAGCCTGAAGAAAAGGAGGCCCAGGGGGCCATTGCTCCATACAACTACCTGGAAGGAGGTTGTAGCCAGGCAAGGGTTGGTCTCTTCTCCCAGGTAAGAAGCAAGAGGGAATGGTCTCAGGTTGATTGGATATTAGGGAAAATGTCTTCATGGAAAGAGCTGTCAAGCATTTAAACAGGCTGTCAAGGAAGTGATGGAGTCACCATTCCCTGAGGTATTTAAAAGAGGTGTAGATGTGGCACTTGGGAATTTAGTTTAGTGGTGGATTTGGCAGTTCTAGGGTTAATGGTTGGACTTGATCTTAGAATTTTTTTCCAACTTAAACAATTCATATCTGGCTAATGAAGAGGGAGGTGAAATTCCCCAGAACACAGTGCAGTACTCAAATTATCTAATGCCTAAAAGAACTACTCTGCTCCCACTGGAAGGGTAAGTAGAAGGGCTGAAGTCAGACAACAGAAGAGAGGCTGAGCAGAGCAGACCTGAGATCCCAGCCTTGTCTCCACCCACCAAGCGCCACTGCTCCTCTGCCTGTGCAGCAGAACTAGGCAGTGCATAAGGACCATGACAGGACCAAGGACCACATTGCTATAGGCATCCATTCACATATTCTGTAAATAAGCAAGTTTTTAACATCAGTGCAAAAATTTCACTGTTTGCACGCTTCCTAAATAATTTCATTTGATTTGTGACCTCTTTATTAAAGAGGTCTATTTTATACCATTTATAAATGCATATAAATAAATATATAGCTAAGACTTACCTTAACTAGATGTGTTTACAGTCACATACATATGTACTATATTATTCCTTTTCCCAATTTCGTAAGGAATAAGTATGGAAAAAAAACAACCAACCTCCTGAAAATCTAGAAAGGTTTTTAAGATTTGTTGTTTTCTCCTCCTCATTTTCAGCTAATTGTGTACATGTGAATAAAAACTGATAAACTTATTATTTTTTATGCGCAGAATTGCAATAAAATTATGATGTTTTCAAACAATACTTTTTTTTTTAATCAGGCCATTCTCCAAGTTTGAAGCACAGTAAAACAATTCTTTTGTTTATCTCTGCTTTTATAATTGGCATTATGAAGCATCCCCATCTCTCTAGGGTGTGATAGCAGTGCCAACAGACATGAATATTCTTCTGCTTCAGCAATGCAGCCCGCTAATATTGCCCCCAGCAAAAGAAAAAGGTGATATTCTCCATCAGTACCATTGCTTTGGATGCCCTTGGGCCATTCAGATATACTGGTCTAGCTTACTGAAACATTTGAATTATTATCCATGCTCATTGTTTATCTGGAACAGTTTAAATTAACCTCGCTAATTTTCTTCTAAAAATCCAGCTCCTGCAGCAGCTTACCTTAACATGGTATTTGGCAGGAGTCCAATTAGGGCCAGTATTTGTAAGTTATTTGCTAGGCAGCTGCTTTTTATGCAAACACTAAGAAGCTGTTGGAGGTATACTCAGCTGGTGCATGGTCTGTTTGAGCTCCTGGAAAACCCTGTTCTCACCAGGGCCCCTTTAGGTCACCAAGGCCCAGAGCCCACAGGTATTTGAGATAAGTGGGACTGCTGGGAAAGCCTATGTTAGAAAGTTTGGACTTCAGTCAGCTCCAGTTTGTCAGTGCTGCTGGTCCCTGGCTGCGTTTCTCCAGGCACAGCCGTGACCGTTGCTCATGCCAGACCCAGGCTGATGGTGCTGCAGCAAAAGCCAAGCCCTGCCTGAATGTGAGCCAGACCACCACCTGCACTCAGTGTCTGGCTCCAGCATCAACCCTCTCCTGGGCCCACCTGCTCACCCAGCACTCACATTCCTTTCCTCCTTTATCAAACAAGTAACTGTGTTCTTTCCCTTCCAGTGCTCTCCCTGCTGCAAGGATAGCCTCCTGACAGCCACTGGGAAGCACAGCTCAAAACACAGATGCTTTCTTTTCTCTCTTTTCCTTTGCTTTCCATGTGTAACCAAATGCAGTGGCTCAGAGTTAGCAGAGTGGGGATAGGGATGAAGGGACAGGCTGAGTAAGGATCCTATGAGGTCCTCAGATGTTCTGATTTAAACTGAGGGACTAGGGAAAGGGACAGAAAAATACACACTGCTGGCATATGCATACATTCTGGGAGACGCTGGATCTTTCCCATGCTGCCTAAAGTTACAAGTAACTCTTGCAGAGTCAGTTTTGTTCTATGTTCATATTACATTCTCTCTTTGGACCAATACATGAAATTTGCTACTCTGAGAAGAGGTGAGCTTCAGCAACTTTTATATCTTGAAGGGTGCTTTTGGCTCATTGCACTTATGGCTTAGGTCTCCAAGGTCTTAGGGCTGTGGAAGAGTTCTGTCTGTCAAAGGTTCTGTCTCCACACACCAGGGCCAGACAGAAGTGTCAAAACACGTGGCTCTGGTGCATAGAGAGACAGTGACCCTGGGAAAAGAGCCAAATCTAGGTAAGAGCTGCAAGACAGACGGTCTTAGGCTTGTCTTAGCCCAGTTACCTGACTCTGGGTTTGGTTGTGGCTGTGATGTTTTGGTTGCCTTTGCTGTACCAGTAGGCTTGGCATTTGCTTAGACTTTAGGATCTGAGCTGTCTGGGGGCAGCAGCCTTCATCAGCTTCTCATTAGTGTTTGTGCTGAGTTAGCGCAGCTTGTGGAGTCTTTCTGAGCTCCAGTGGGGGCAAATGAAAAGCTTCGCTATGTTTAGGAGATATATCTGAATAACTTGCTTTGTCATAATCTTGTTAGTATGTGACTACTTTGGCAGGGAGAGGATGAACTGTACCAATGGCTCTGAGCAAACTCTCAGTGTTCAAAATCTGTGCTGCTTGAGATATCTAGAGACAGATGGAAGGAAAGAGAGAGCGAGAGCAGAGAGTCAGTAAAATATATAAGGAAAATATGATAGCATATTACAAAGGTTTTTGTCTACACGTTAGCACAGCGTGTGCATTGTCACCCCAAAAGAGAGGTAATAAAATTCTATCATGCTGTCCAGGATCCCTGCATGCTCCTCTGCAAACCCCAGAGCAAGGGAGCTGGAGGAGCATTGCCCAGAAGCAGCAGGGATAGGGGTGTTTTCCCTCTATAAATACTACATCTCTCCACCCAGCTCCTTCAGCAAGCTGTTGAGACAAGATGCTCTGAATAGCTTCCTGGAAATGCCTACTGATGGGATTTGGGGGCTATGCCTATTCTAGAAAATGAAGCAGGGTGACAGACAGTGCATTGGCCTGTGATCATCCTCCTATTTGAGTAGATGGAGTAACACATTACTCAGCATAGATTTGACCCATGCCAAGTGGTACTTTCCTGGATAAACTCCAAGCACAGTTTTTGTGTTACACAGGCCATGATCTGTTTCCGGAAGACAGAATGGATGAAGTCACTCTCTCCAAGATGCAGAGAAAAAGCACCTTTTGCTACAGAAGCACATCTCAGAGTTATCTGCTTCCCTTCAGGGACAAAGAGTAGACTCTCTCCACCTAATTTATTAACATTAATGTAGCCAGGGAGACCTCAAGTCAGACTGTAGACTTTTTTTTTTGTTAATATAAGTTCAATGGCACAATTCTGACCAAAAAAAAAACCCCTCTCAGCATAAAGATGTGAAATAGTTCTTCAAATATTCTAAAATACGTTTTGTATATTTGAGAAGGCCCCTCTTTTAAATCCCAGAGCTAAGAGGCTAAGCAGATTCTTGTGAAAGTCTGGACACTCTCAATGTGAGGCCATCAGAAGACAAATTTCTGAGTCATCACATTTCTAGGAAGATAGGACTGAGTTTGGCCAGTGCTGGGCCAAGGAAGGACAGGCAGGGAGGGTTACATGCTCAGGAGAATAGCCAGAAGAGAAAGATTTCTTTCAAGGGAAGAAAACAAAAGCAATCAAAAGGAAATATTTGCAGATGCTTAGGAGTTGTTTCAGGAAGTATATTAGTATGTTGATTGAGATGTCAAGTATCTGATAAACTGCACAGAATACACAGTTTTATACATGAATTTTATTTCTACATATGGTTCAGATATCCTATGGGGAAATTTAAACAGACTCTAAAGTTGCTAACAAATCCCTTTTGGTCTAGATTTAGTTTATTCCGCTTTGTTGTAAACACAACTGGCTGATCTTTGCATAAATGTGCATGTTAGTCTCTCATATGATACTCATTGGCAATAAAACTGCCTTCTTTAAGTTATGGCATTCTAAAGCAAATTTCTTTGAATTACTTCAGTGTCTATGCATAGTTTTGGTATCTCCTTAGTGGCCCCTGATGCATCTGAGAAGAAAGTAGAACTGAAACATTACATATTGCCTTAAGGTCTTGTAATTATGCAATATTCTGCCACCCCTAACTTGTGTGTGCTACCTTGAGCTCACAACTTATCAGTAAAGTCAAAACAGTTTGGTTAGCATTTTCTGAATGTTATTTCGGTTTACAAACATCAGTGGTTTTCCTAAGCTGATCCCAGTGGTAACTACAAATCCACTTAGGAAAAAAATCCTTTTTTCAGTGTTCTGTCTTGCATATGAGCTATAGTTCCCCATGCCTGCTATGAAGGGTTTGCCCTTCCTTCATATTTGATCCTATTTCCTTAATACTAGCAGTGGTGGGAGAATGGATGGTGGCACAGCCTGCCCTTTCCTATGTGGCTTTTATCATCCACTGCACCACTGCACATCATGGGGCTCTGTGTCCCCTAGACCCCAGCCTAAATTTGCCACCAGCCCTCAGGGTCGAGCTAAGAAACTGCAAAAATTAGCCTGTTCAAAGTTCTGTGTCACTAAGAATAAATTGCAGTGTCTTTCCAGGTTTTTCAATGAACACTTATAATTTCCAAAGGATGTATTACAAGATAACCAGACTCTGGCATGTAAAGTCAAATGTATTAAATTGCACACTACTTAATAGAAGCAGTATTTTTGTCATATATCCTCTGCCAGTCTATCAGCCATTAGTTGTTATGCAAGTGTCCTTTCAAATGGCATTTTCTGGCATTTCATATACTAACAACATCATACACTACAATATATTACAAAGTATCAGTAACAACTACCATTTGCAGAATACCAAAATATGTTCCTTTTTAGCTATGAGGCAAATACTCTCTGGATGGCTAATTTGGAAACATTACTAATTTGTCTGTCAAAAAGTACTGGAACACTTTGGGAATAAAACCATGTGAGCACAAATATGTTAGTCAAGTTAGGTACAGGTGCTCATGATCATTTACTTGCTATAGGCTAGCAGCTACAGTCTTCACCAGCAGTACATGTGCTTGTTTCTTCAAGAACACCACTTTTCTAAAGCTCAAAAAATAAAGCAAAACCAAATAGGAGACAGTATTTTAACATCATCTTCAGGATGTAATCTGATAATTAATGAGTTGTGGCTATGAATGTACATGTGATAGCACTAAAGTAAATTTGGATTCATTTCCTGGCATTAGGCCTCCTTTTTGGATGAGTTGTCACTCCAGACAGGGATCCAAACCGATGTGACTATGCTGCCATAGCCCATGGTAGCCATCCATCCCAGTAAGAGTGCGGGACGATACCTGCTGTAGTACAGGCAGGTCAGGACAGTGGACTGTCCATGCCATGGTGGTGCTTCCTCCAAGGGGAAGAGACTCCAAACACACAGGCACTGTCTGCTTTTGGGATAGGGTGATGATGAGCCCTTCAGAGGAGCAGCTGTTAAGTTGTTACCATCTGGAAGTCTCTTCTACCCTTTCACGTGGTGCTGGAGGAGGGAGACAGGTCAGCCAGGGTATCATCCCAGATCTTATTCCACTTCTGCCTCTGCTCCAGCAGCAGCAGCAGCAGCTCCGCACCACATTCAGTCTGTCTATCCTGAGGAAATTCATTGCTGGAGCCACAGGGACAGAGCTGACTGCACAGCCAATGAACCCAAAAGACACCACCCTAGAGAGGCCCAGTTCTGTGCTCCAGCGGATATTTTTTGTATTTCAGGTCGAGAGGAAGCAAATTCTGCAGACAGCAGAGCAGCAGCTCCTAATCATCCATGTCTGTGCAAAGACTCCTCAGTTCCTTGGAGGATAAATGCCTCCCTCTAATTAAAGGATGAAAGGGAGGTAGAAATATTATTAGAACCAAAATTATACTGACAGCAATGGACAGAAATAAGGAAATCTCTGTATATAAGTAAATTGCTAAGGGATAGAAGAGAAACCACTGGTCAGCCAGGGTAAGCCTAACCAGGAGGAGTTACTTATATAGATCAGGAGCAAATGAAATGAAATCCCATTAACAGCTTGGACCTGCTACTAGACAAGGTTGGCAGGATTATTGATCAAAAAGTGCAAAAGGCAGAAGTACTCAAGCAGTGGTTGCCCCAGGTGCTGAGGAGCTGAGGTACCAACAACCAGAGTCAGCTCCTGGGAACTGGCACAGAGAAGATACTTCTTCCCATTCATCCTGTTCAGATAATTTTGATTTTGCAAGATCAGATAACTTGTACCTATAAGAAATAACAATTGTGGTTAAAGAGCTCTTTGAATGAATCCTAGAATGACAAAAAAAAATTCCAACTTTTAAGGTTACAAACAAGCTTAGATTGATACTGGTGTCTCATAAA
Source organism: Sakesphorus luctuosus (assembly GCA_013396695.1). Taxonomy (NCBI): domain Eukaryota; kingdom Metazoa; phylum Chordata; class Aves; order Passeriformes; family Thamnophilidae; genus Sakesphorus; species Sakesphorus luctuosus. The sequence continues at coordinate 44,189 of VWZD01001856.1, forward strand.
ATCCAGAAAAGGCTGACAGGGAAAACAATCAGAAAGGAGTCAAAAGAACAAGTGGTTCAATCAATATTGTTGGGGCTTTTTGTTTTTATAATCTACCTCAAAACTTTTGTGACATCAAAAATTTGATTCAGTTACCCAACCTCTATCAGTCATTAGAGCAAGTCCTTCATAACACTCTCAGAAAAATTAGCTATACAAGAAAATCAATGCAGATTCATTTTAAAAAGATTAAGGATTGCTCAGTTTGTGGTTCTCAGTAGAACATTTGCACTGGCTAAGGGTTTTTTGAACAGAAGCCTCCAGGGAGCTGCTCTCATCCCATTCAACGATCTTGAAGAAAATATTAAATCATTGCTGATAGGATTTGTAGCAAATAAAAAGAAAATAATGAAGAGAGAAGAAATGATGGGCATAGGTCAGGATCATTTGGAAAAGGGGTTTCATTTGAATGCATGTTTCAACACAACCAAACATAAGGTCATTCTTCAGGAGAAAAGAAATCCCATTTATAAAGGTGGGGTGGGAGGGGTAGGGGAAAATATCAGAGGAAGTAGTGGCTTTTAGGGGGATTTAGTAGCTGTAAAAGAGAAGAAAAACAAAGTAATGGCTGAAAGAGCAAATAACTTCCATCAAAGACAAATGCCAAGGAGGAGTAAGGAGATAATATTGTTTTGTTGTACATAATGTTTATTACTTCAAAATACAAATTTGACCATGAGCATCAATGGAGCTGGCACTCCTGTTTCTCAGGTGACGAGTCTGTTTCCCATTTCTGTTTTTTCCCTCCTGGTGCTGTGCCCAGATGGCCAGGCTCAGCAGTCCAGAGGCAATGGGCAGGATAACTGATGCCAAGGCCCCAGTTATTTCTGCCCCCAGGGGCTCCAGGGATGCTGCAGCTCAGGAAATGAGGGATGCTGTACTGATATATCTGGGAAATATGAAGGAGCTGGGGAAGAATGCTCCAAGGGGGGAATTGTCTTCCAGTGAAAAAGTCTAAAGTTTACATCTATTTGATTACTCAAGGAAAGGATAAGAGGTGATTTTATCACAGTGTAACTGAACCTAAATGAAAAAGACATTTCACAGCTAGCAACACATCTATCTAATAGAAAAAGACACATAATCCAGTGGTTGGAAAACAGAGCCAGACAAAGTCAGCCTAGAAACTCTTCCTTTTCAAGAAGGAGGAAAATAATAATTGGTTCTTCAATGCAGCTTTTAAAACTTGAATGAATGTATCTCAAAATAATATGCTGTGATTCAAACAAAAGTTTAGGCTGGAAGGCAAAATCATTGTGCAAGGTTATTTGAAAGACACAGTAGACCACATAAGACCCTTCTATGCTTACTTGATTATTTTGGTGCTTTTTCTAGGCCTTGGAACTCATCTGGAAGTCTGCTACTATCCTCCTTGGCTTTTGTTCTCCTTTTCTGAAACCAAGCTATGGCATGGAAAAAATGCAAATGCAAAAGATATATGCTTTATAGTCAGGAAAATATCAAAATATAAATCACACACACTTTGTGGTTAGGCAGGTTTTCAATCCTGAATTTGCAAAACTACATATATAACTCAGAGAACTTATACTGATTTTAGGAATGCTTTCCTAAAACATGGAAATTACTACTTCTATCAGTATTTTGTACTCTAGCCATGAATTAAATGTAACTATAAAGATTTCTTCATCTTTCAACTACATTATCATTTTTAACATTGCAAAACCTTGTTTCAAGGCTACATCATGCAGTGGTTTCAACGTACTCTTAAACTGTAGTGCAACTACATTGTAATTAGACCTTGACTGTACACTCCCGAGTACAGCAAATCTACAAGTTGGAGACTGTTTCTATGACTGAGTTACTTTCTGATCACTTAGTGTATTTTTAGACCCCAGATACACCCCATTGATTCTGTGCTGTAATAACACAGTCATATACTAACAAGAGGATATCAATTAGCAGTTGCAGATAACGTGGAAATATCATCATTTTACTGTAATTGCTGTGTAATTATTATGTAATTCATGTCTGATCTACAAATTAAAACATATGTACTTTGCAATTAATGTTTTGGCTATGTACCTATCTCTAATAGATTTTAGCTGTAATGAAGTGGCTAAAGAAGAACTGGTTTTCTCTAGGGAATAATCTTGATTGCCACTCCATAACACTCATTTGAAAGCAAGAGTGCTTTTGCTCCATGACTCAGGGAGGCAGTTAGCTCACTTTCTGTGGTCCAGGAGAAACATTACCTGATCAGGACAGACTACCAAGGATGTGTACAATTGGCCTTGGTGTAGTCAGGATCCACCTTAGGCAGGAGAGATCTAAAGTCCTAAGTCAGATTGCAGAGTAAATGTCATTTTTTCCATGGTAATACTCCAGTATGTCATACTTGACTGTTGAGTTGACATCCCCCCAGTGCTGGCTGAGATAACTGTAAGGCTAAGGGCTGCTCTGATACCAATCCATCCAGAAGCTCTTATATTTAGGATAAATACATGGAACTAAAACAAAGACAATAGAGCACATTTGTTGCAAGATACACTAGGGAGGACTACTGATGCTTCAGCAATGGACTGCCTGCCCTTACATTATGAGAACATCCATGTCCATAATTTGACATCCATTATTAGTGATCATCTTCCTAAACTTTAAGTTCTTTTATAATTGAATTAAAAATTATTTTAGAAATTGAAATTCAAGTCAGTATCTCCTCTTTTCCATCTCACATCACTATCACAATTCATTCCCTTTCACTTTTGCTGTTCTTAACATCTTCTCTTGCTTGTCATAAATATAGTTTATATTAAAATCACTACATTTCAGGCAGAAGCAACATTAAGAATAATTTCTGTAGGCTCGAAACTAGACTCATGCTGACATTAGTCACCTTCGTTGAAACTCACATTTTCTTTCCTCTACAAATTCACATAATTACAGTTCAGACTCAAACTCCTCTTACAGATTAGATTTTGTGAATAGTTCTTTTTTTGTTGTTGTTGTTTTAATTATTTTTTTCCATTTACTTCAGTCTGCCTTGGCTCCAGGGGTTGTTTTGAAGTATAATACAAGACTTTGTATTTCCTTTGGATGCAATGTTTAAACAAGGATTTGGAAACCTTTAAAACACTCAGTAACTGAGCACGTGTCATGGTATGGAAAAGCACTTTCTTTCAGCCTCTTGGGACAGCTGGGAGCCCATGCAAGGAGGCACATGAAAGAAGTGACCTTGACTGAGCAGCAGCAGCCAACACCAAGCAGAGAGACTCTACCCCAAAGGTGTGGAGGGAACGGTAGATAATACCGTTCTTCACAGCAGAAAATACTAATTTTATTCCATGGCTTCCAATTGGAAATAACCCCTGGCATTCTTTTGTAAGGTCACATGCATGATTGAAAAATTCTAGGGGTGGAATTCAGTTCCAGTTATGATACCTAATCTCAGGTCTAAAACTTAGGGAACTGTCATGGAGGTCTCATCAGCATTGCCACTAGAGGTTATCTCAGCTGGCCAGACAAGATGCCTGCACTTAATGTGAGCAAAGGCACTCGCTACACGAACAAGATGTCTCTTGACTGTGATATGAAACTCATCTCATAGTCAAAATCATAGTCATAGAAAGGTTTGAGTTGGAAGGGACCTTAAAGATCATCCAGCTCCAACCTTCTGTCAATCATGTTAGGCATGACTTACCCTTAGTGAAGCCATGCTAGCGGTCACCAATCACCTCTGTATTTTCCATGTGCCTTAGCATGGTTTCCAGGACAATCTGCACTATGATCTTGCTGAGCATAGAGGTGAGGCTGACTATTCTGTAGTTCTCCAGGCCTTTCTTTTTTCCCTTTTTGAAATGGGGATTATGTTTCCCCTTTCCAGTCAATGGGAACTTCACCAGACTGCCATGACTTCCCAAATATTCTTAGCCACTTCACCCGCTAGATTCCTCAGGACAATAAAAGTATCTTATCAGATCCCATGGGCTTGTGTACTTTCAGGTTTCTTAAGTGGTCTCAAACCTGATCTCCTGCTGCAGTGGGTGATTCTTCATTCTTCCAGTTCCTTTGCCTTCTGTGACTTGAGTGGTGTGGTTGGAACACCTACTGGTGAAATCTAAGGAAAAAAAGTCATTGACTACCTCAGCCTTCTCCATATCCTCAGTAAGCAGGTCTCCTGTTTCCTTCCAGAGAGACACCATATTTCTCTAGTCATTCTTTAATACCCAACATACCTATAAAAGCTTTTCTTCTTGCCCTTGATGTCCCTGTACGTATTTGATTCTATGAGGGCTTTAGCTTTCCTAACCTGATTCCTGTCCACAGAGACAATTTCTCTGTATTATGCTGAGGCTCCCTGTCCTTGCTTCCACCTCTGTAGGCTTCCTTTTTTGTGCTTGAGTTTGTCCAAGACCTCCCTGTCCATCCATTAAGGCTTCCTGGCATTTTTGCCTGATTTCGTCTTTGCTGGGATGCATTGGTCCCGAGCTTGGAGGAGGTGATCCTTGACTACTAGATGCCTAAACTTGGATTTTCCTATTTGAGGAGCTGAGCACAGAGTTAATGCACACTTTCTCCACAGGACCTCTACATAAACATCATGGAAGAATGCTCTAGTAAATTCCTAAATTTGGTTCAAAACTGACACTGAAAGTGCTAACTAAAAAGCTGTTTTATAACAGCAACTATCTTTTATCCAGATTATTCAGCAGTAACCAGTATTTATATTAAGACTCTTGATTTATTTGTAATGTTTATACAAAATGTCAGAACAAATTACTTCTCCCCAGCACAAACTCTACTTTACAATTCCATCCATTTTGTTAGGTTTTTTAAAATGGTCCTAATTTGCATCTTTATGTTGAAACATGAAAATAGAGCTCCTTTCCTTAAACACCCCCATTTTTCATTAACTTAAAAAGAAATGTCTCATGTAAAAGGAATGCCAGATCAGAAGGTGGTAGCTGCAGTAAGAGCAAGCTAAAAAATTACATGCAAGAGGGGACAGTGTTCTCCAGTGCTTTCCAAGGAATATTCCTTTTAAATCAGGCAATATTGTGCATAAAACTTAGCAAACATTGTGAGCTTCATTTTAGATTCCCCAACGACAGTTTTCTGTGGGTCCCATCCTAATTTCAAGAAATGTTTTACAATCCCAGCATGGTTTGAAGAGGATCTCCTCATTACCTACAAGCCTTCAGACAAATGGGATGGCAGAAGCCAGTGTGAATCCACTTACAGCAGTTACCTATAAGAGCAAAGCTTTGAGTATCTCTGTTTTCAATAACATGACAAATTGAAGGAAACTCGGTTCATGTGTATAGATGACTCTAAGATTAAACACAGCATACATTAACATATCATCTCTTTAGAATAAATGCTTCTAGATATAAGCTTTAAAATGTTTAAGGTATACACAAAGCAAGTTTTTTGTTTTTAGGGGGTGACATTCACCATCTTTTCATTTTGATACATCCTCCATATTTGCCCCCTCAGCCACATGTACAAATGGCACTGATTTTCCCCAGAACAGTTAGAAAGATTGCAATATTGTGTATGACCTGGTTTCAGTAATACTAAATAGATGCAAGTAACAAAATATAACCCCAAAACAACAGAAAACCAGATCACACTAATTAAACGTTGTAAACCAAAGTTGTTTCTGTTAGTCCCATCACAGCATCACAGTAGTCATTTACGTCTCTTTTTGTTAAAAACCAGTTATGTTTCTTAGCTAGAAATTTACATTTTATTCCTGATTACATTATGTATTCTCACTGAGAAAGTGCAGAGGACACGAATATTTAAGTATGCGAATCAGACAAGACTGCAACGTTGCCAATTTCTTTCAGTCTCTTTTTTTTATCAGTTCGCCGGTGCTTCACACATTGCTTCCTCACCATTAATAGGAGTTATTTGTCATGTGCATCTCATGAACTCATTGTGAAATGCTGGAAGGCACTTATTGGTTGTTTGTATTTACAATGTAAGAACATGCTTCTGCACTAGTGATTTCTGTGGATGCATTGCTACTGATGTAAGCAGGGGCTGCTGTGACAGAGTATGTCTCTTCTTCTTCCCTAGACGAGGTGGCAAATGCATTTCAGACATTGCCAGAGGGGAAATAGTATGGTAATTAACAAAGCACCTGATACTGGTTTTAATACATATTTTAGTACTTGTGCTTTATATTGCCATGAAGATGCTTTAAGTGTGGGCTTAAGGTAATAAAAATGAAGTAAGAAATACTGCAAGTAGAACAATATAGATCCACCATTTATACCTATATCTAGCAGTAGCAAACGGGAGTAATTTCTCTGTCAGTTAATCAGTTAAAAATGCTGAAACACATAGATGGAGACAAAGCCAAACAAATAGGAATAGCAAATGACCTTTTAGATGACACAAAGCCTGAAAATTGTCCAATGCAAAGGCAAATAATAAAATCTTCAATGTCAAAATATTCATTATGTCAAGTCTGCACAGAAACATCAAGATCTGTCTCAGGGACAGCTGAGCTCTTGCTGTTGCTTTTAGTGGCCTTGAGAAAAATCTCTCTAGAAATGCCCCAGTGCCTACAGCCCCAGTTCCTTGCCAAGCAGCAGCAAACATGTGGTCTGACACAAAGGGGTGAGCCCACAGTGATATCTATTCATATATTTACAAGATATTATTAAAAATAAGGAAGCAGAAAATTTGGGGCATCAAATGTCCTTGACTGTCTATCCTGAATTGTCACTTTTTGCCCCATTTACTGTGTTCATATTTATACCCTGGTGTGAAAATCTGAAGGAATGCTAAAATTGTCATCATAAACAGCATATTAATGTATTTTTCAGAACCTGCACTTTTTTACCAGGGAAACCAAAATATTTTAATCAGTATGTAATAAACTTCTATTTTTTTACAGCCCACATATCTTTTAAATAATCATAAAACCTCTTACTGAGGCCAAACTCCAATGGGATTGTAGATTTACGCTTTGATTTACAAACAAGCAAACAAGAATCTATGATTTCCATTGAGTGAGGAAAATATTCTACTACTGGTTTAGCTCTCCTTTTGCTGTATTATCTAAAGAAACAGCAATGATATATTGAGTAATTTGAAAGGAAAAAATTATTTAATATGTATCTTGAGAAAACATGTTGTAATAACCCACCATGGGAGGAAGATGAATCCTCACCCATCCTCAAGTTCTCTCAACAGGATATCACAGACCTAATCCAGAAGCGTGAGTGCTGCGAGGAGCACTCTGTAAGGCAGGGCATGACCCCTTTACTATAAAGTAATGTGGCTCTTTGTTGGGACTAAGCTTCTCTGGGAGTGTGCACAGATGTTAGCATGGATCCTCGTGTCTATGCATACAGTCTGGGCCCAGAGCAGCCAGCCTGGTGCCAAGCGAAGTGTTTCTACAAGGTACAGGTGCTATGGCTTTTGCAATGCTGTGTTGGCCTGGAGTGTTTATGCAAGCAGATTCAGCATAACCAGAAGAGAAGGATCAGGGAATGGCTTTTGAAGGGATGTGATTTCCATTGGCATGTTTATTTGGCTTCTGTTTAAACCAATGAATATGCCATCATAATGTTTAAATGAGTAAGTATATTAACGTTAGAGTAGTTAGTAATAGTAAGGTAATCAGAAGCACATGTTTGGAGGTCAAACAGTTCTACTCTCATCTTATTTATTGTCTGCATTTTTTAAAATAAGGCACAAGTGATAGCTAATTTAGCCCTGAGGGAAACATATTCAAAAACCTGCATGGTAAGGTATCTTTGTGAAGGAAGAAAAAAAGATTGAAAACAGAAAAAGAATATTAAAAATAGTGTTGAATCAGAAGGGATAATCAAATAGTTTAGAGTTGAAGAAATCTAGAATTGTGTAAGGCTGATGTGCAGAACAAGAAACAAACTTTATTTGGGGCAGGACGCCTTGTTCAGCATCAAGCAACTGGCTGGACTCCAACAGCAATATGGGACTCCAAAAGATGGCAGATGTTCAAACATCAGCCACTAAAATCCTGTTGAAAAATAATGTCCTATGGAAACCTTGACAAGTACATTTCAGAAAGGTTTCCAGTGGATCAGAGAGAAAGGATGGTGACATTTCACGTGTAGCTAGAGTTAGGTTGCTGTGCCTTGGATCCCCTCCATGGGTACCCCTCTGAGGCTTCTGGCAAGTACCACAGGGCGGAGTTTAATCACATAGTTCTGGCCATTTGGAAAAAAAAACAACAAACAACCAAACCAAACCAAACAAAACCAAACGAAAACAAAACAAACTGGATTTAATCCTCTGTTTCTCTAGCTAGTGATCAGAATTGGTAGCTTGCTTTGGGAGAAAATCCTCCTTCTGACAACACTATTATATGGTGGGACAAAGTACCTGGTGTGTTTTCCTTCTTGATCTCTTCTCTCGCTGCCCAGATTGTTGAGGGAGTCTAGGTGAACAGCTTGTGCAAGAGGCCTTACTTTTAAATGAAAAAGATATGAAATGAATTCCACTCCCAGCCTTTTCTTTCATTTCTGGAAACTACTACTGTGTCATATTAAGACTGATGGCTTCCCCCCATGGAAAAGAACAGTGAAGGACTGCCTTTACTGAATCACACTTGATTTGATGTTTCTTGTGTTTCTGTTTTTGAAATAATTTCCTACATGTAATTATACATTTAAGCTGTATTTATGTGCATAAAACAGCGACACAGTTTTCCTGTTTTCCAATAGAGATTGGCTTGCTCTAGGAACATTTTGCCTTACTAGTGCGGTTTTGGACTAGCTATTGCTCTTTAGGATACAAGTAAGGGAAAAAGACTATTAATTGTGCTTTTCAGTGAATTGTACAAAACAGCCCCACATGAAGCCACAGATAAATGCAGAACAAAAAAATGTGTGCACACTGTATGCACTGTTCAATGATATTGAACCCATACATGTGTAATAAAAAATATTGGAAATTGACACAGCTCTAATGATGTGCCAAATATTGAATGATGTCTTCTTTGTTCAGATTCACAGTAGATCTTCTGAATTTTGAACAATCTACCTATTACCATGATGCCAGCATCTCATTCATCTGCTTCCTGACAAAAATCTGCCTGTCAGATTTCGAGTGAGTGTAACATTTAAAAAGAAGTTCAATGACAGCCAAATCCTGCAGTGCTAATACGTCTAAAACCTGACTGCAAATTGCAAGTGTTAGAGACTGCAAGAGAATGGTGTCCAGCCTTTGTTAAACCCTCAATTTCAGGACTTAACAGTACAATTGTGGGTACTGCAAGGAATAGTCCTGCTGTTTAGTATGACTCCTTTGTTGTTGGTTTTTTTAGTGCATGTTTCCCTCTTAATAACTCAGTGTGATAAAGTAAACAACCCCATGACCTTCAATGAAATTGTGAGGACTTAAAGGAGAACAAGGCTTAGGCTGTAATATTGGCTGTGTAAAAGCCTTTCTGAATCAGGCTGCAAACAGCCACAAAGTGACAAAAATATAACAGCTTTTACCTATTTACTCATCACAGATCCTCAGTGGACTTGTTCCCCATGTGGCCAATGGAGGCTCATAGCACTTCCAGGCTGGCTTGCCATAGTGCCTTAAAGATAGTTGGCAGGTCTTAAAATGCTGCTATTTTGTTTAAGAGGCAAAATGTCCTGAATCCTTAATTTTTTCACACATGGTCCTCCAAATTATGGCATCTTAAGGGGTGGGCAGCAGGAAGTTGACCTTTGAAGAGCCCAGAAACAACCTTTTTCTCCTGGTATGATGATGAACAGTTTGCTCAGCTAGCGCAAGTCTCATACAAGATACAGTTATCCCCAAACACAATAGGCTCCAGCATACACATGGCAGCGAGTGGAACCTCTTTAAAGACCCAGAAAAATGACTGGCTCCGCCTGCTCTGAGGGAAAATTAAGTGCAGGTGCTGAGACTCAGCCCAGGGACCTTCATCAGAGCTGGAAAGTTTAAAAGTGCTTCCAGACCCCAAAGTCAGGAAAGATGGTTTCATCCCAGCCCTGTGGGGATGGGTGTGTGCCTCCTTCCCTACAGTGAAAGGTTGTTTGCAGGAGTATGCTGTTTCTTTAGGCAGATATGAGGACAACCCTGTGTAGCTGGGAGAGGCCAACAGCTGCTTTTTGCTGTGAATTGAAAGGGAACATCTCCCTTCTGTGCCAGGCCATGGATAAAAAGTGTTCTGTACTGGAATGGCAATGCTGAGGACATGTTATCCTGCTGGGCTGGAAGCAAAACCTGCTAGCACATGGTCCACCAAGCTGAGACCCATGTGCTTTGCATCCTTGCATGTGCACAGCCTTTGGTCCTTGTGCATGCAGGAGCTAAGAACTCAAGTCCTCCCTGTATTGACATGTGGTGGCCTGCAAAGAAGCCCTGTGTAGAAAATACTAGATGTTTGTGGTCAATGTAAGCAAAATTGGAGGTGCTACTTTAATCACTGCTACACTTCTGTTCAAAGGAACTCACAGTCATGAGAAAATCCTTTTTACAGTACAGCTTAATGTGGTTGACAAGATGTCAGATCTGTCAAATAAACAAATTAACCATTTTTATTTAAAACACTTTCATACCAGGCTATGCAAAAATTTAGAGGAATTCAGCATCTGTCTGTGAGCCTGCAAGGTGCTTAGTCACAGAGCCAACTCAATGGCCTTTCTGCAACAGAATTGAGGAGTGATGCCATCAAGCATAAGTAGCCTCATCTATCTGGTCTTTGATTTGAGAATCCTGTCCCAGAGCTGTATCTAAGCTCTGTTCTGTTAGGTTTGGTCTCTTTCTTCTCCCAACGATTTTATCCAATGATGAATAGAAAAGTGCAATGATACTAATCTTGGGTGTAGTCCACACCACAGAGTCCCCACCTCCCTGGGGTAAGAGACAGGCTCTTGCTTGAAACCTTGTTCTTAGACCATTAATTTTGCCTTGCACAATTTCAACTGGCAGAGGTAAAGGAATCTATAAACCTGCCTTCCCCTTTTCCCAGCCTTTTTTCCCTGTTCATCTTGTCTATGCCATAATGAGTAGCACAGTCTCTTAAAAACTGGGACTAATAGGTTTAAACCTTTCTTACACTGAGGTAGGCATCAAAACCCCACTTCTCAGTCTCTGACCAAGATCTTCAGGCTACTGTGGGAAAGATGAGTGGTAGGTGATTCTATCATTTCTGAGGAAGGAAAGCCACAGCTACTACTATGCTTTGTGGTGTCAGCTCTTACACTGCCCATCCGCATTGGCATTTTAAATTGCTTCATTTATTGAGAATAGTTCACACGGGTCTACTACAAAGGGAGATGGATCCTATTCAGGCTGAATTTTTCCACAGCTGCCAAATTTGAAGAACCAGACACTTCAAAAGACACATGAAATTCCACAAACAGAGTTATAGGACAGATTTTCCAGACCCCTGGTGTCTTGATCTGGGAGTATGAGGTTTCAGGCTTCCCTTCACCCACACCAATCTTTTAAGGAGCTTACTGTTCTAAATTTATTTATTCTGCTTCTTAGTATAAATATCTGCTCTCTGTAACCTGAATGTTCATATACTCCAGGACTTCCTATGACACTGAATTTCAGAGATCATTATGCAAAAAGACATTTCCTTTGTGCTCAGACTCTTTAACTCAGTTAAAAAATGTCTACAATAAATCATAGAATGTCCCAAGTTGGAAGGGACCCACCAGGACCATCAAAGCCCAGCTCCTGGCACTGCACAGGAAAACCCCAAGAATAACACTATGTGCCTGAGAGCATTTCATCTCACACAATATTTGTATATCTTGCCCGGTATGCATAAAACTTCTCAATGGGGTGGAAAGCATGGAAAAATCCAATAATAAATACATTTTGAAAGTCAAGATTGTTTGAAAATGATAGATTTCTTACCACAAATACTGTTATGTTAACAGCCATACCTTTTGCCAGCTTTAATTTGTCTCAGTATATTGATTGTCCCCTGTGGGATGTTCCTGCTTCACTCCTCCTCGGTTACAGAAAGAGGAAGGATTGCTGCTACCTGTGGCTGCAACCCACACAGCCTTGCAGGAATCAATAACATGACCTGCCATCTGAAGTCATTAATGTAACATTACAGCTATAAAAGTCTAGGCCAGCGCTGGTTTCCAGGCAGGTGTACATGCCAAAGACTGGACTGATAGAAAAAGCCTCAGTGGAAACACTTGTCTTGCTCACAGCTGAGGCATGAGCTTGTCTTATATACACACACTTGTGCTTGCTTAGACAGCTTTGGTGTTCTGATGTACTCCAGGCAGAGCTCTGGCTACTTAGCTTTCTTACCAGTTTTCTCCCTGTTTTGTTAGACTAATGACCTGATTTCTCCCTCCCATCCTAGATCTCTGCTGCTGGCTGATCCCTTTCCCTTTGTACACATATGTTTCATGAAACCATTCAAAACCTTCCATCCCTGCTTCGGTTTTCTTCTGTGAGAATGATCTATGTTGGGAGTCTGCAAAAACTGAGAGTTACAGTCTGGAGCGCATCAGGGGTGGGTGTTAAGAGGTTGCTGCATTTCAGAGCTTTTCTGAAGAAGGTCTCAAGCATTCACCTTGCAAATCAAGTATCCATTTTTTATTTCTCAGCCTGGGTTGCTGAAGTAAGACTGAATAACTTCTAGCAGAGTTGGAGGTCAAATTCTGGCAAATATTGTAATAGATACAAGACTTGCATGAGTTTCAGCCATGCCTCTGAAATGGGGTAATACCTTTTAAATGTTATCAAAGGGGAGCTCTAAAGATAACTTTGCTGATATTTGTGAAAAATTCTGATTTCCCAGTGACTAGTGCTTCAGAGAAACTCATGAGGAAGAACTGATTATCTCCATTTCATGCAGCTCAGTGCTTAGTCAGAGTAACACAGCATGGGAGAGCTGGAAACAGAGGACTGCTGAACAGCTGCCTATCAAAAAGCATCTTATGTAACAACTGAAGCAGGAGTTGAATGTGAAAAACGCCATATGTGATCATGTAATTGGCAAATGTATCATAATACCTCAGCATAAGGGAGCTAAATTAAGCTATGGATGCATAACCTAAGTTGCTTGTAAGATCTCCTCAAAGACTGTATCCCTTTTATTGTTACCAGTGGATGCTCCAGGCAATAAACAACCCTGCAGTTGGATTTCCTTGCTTGTGCACACAGCTGCTAAATTCAGCATTTATTAGTGGTGTCTGAGGGAGAGACTGATGTTATTGATGAGAGTCTGTAGAATGAACAGTTGCAGTATTGCAAGTACCTCTCTGTAAAATTGACTAGCAAAAATACAGCACTTAAAAGTTGCTGTGCTGGGGATGAATTCATAACACTCTACATGGCACCTGAATAATTCAAAGGTAGGATAGCTTTGAAGACAGTAACTTTATAGGCTGAATGAAGGCTGCTTCCCCATATTTACCTACCATGAAGCTCAACTTAGAAACTCGCAATTTCTTGTTTGGTAATGGCATTATGAAGGTAAATTAATGGTGTGTGCAGTGTATCTTAATGTTCAGTAAAGGTGCTCCAATATTCCAGGCTCAGAGAGACTATCGAGGGCGAAAGATATATGTGAAAAGGCAAAGACCAATGCTCCCATTTTTCATGTTCATTATGGATGGACCTGATAACAGTCACCTTGCTTTCACAGTCTGCCTGGGAAGAACTGATTTACATTTCTGCATTGCAGCATGTGACTTTCCCGGGTGAATGCCATAAAGGGTACTGTCTGGCTCACTGGTCCTTGAAGACCAGCTTCCTCACTCTGAGCCTCGATAGGTGTGTGGTCTGTCAAGATAAAGCTTATTAATGTGGCAAGTTAGTGTGACCATAAGGGGCGACAGGAGGAAGGGGGGATACTCCATGCACTGAAGGATGCTGCAATGCTGTTTCACAGTCTGAGCTGATTCACATTTGTAATTCTCACAGAACTGTTAAATGTATACAGACTTGAGTTGCCAAATAAATACTATACCTGCACCTGTGTCTTTGAAGAATATTCATGCTTACCAGTTGTGGAGTGACAGTCCTAGGCAGAAGGGTGGCCTGGGAGCCCGATCTAGATCATATTGCTCCTGGGCAGGTGCTGGGCTCATTGCCCCTCCCACCAAGCCTTCTCCCGTTAACCACAGACACACAACACTGGCTTAGAGCAACAACATTTTACACTACATCCTCAGAGATGAGGCTATGGAGAGCACAGGTGGGTCCCATTTTGCCATCTGTAAGTGGAGAAGGTAATTTGTTGCCTCCCACTGATGCTGGGAGGTTCTGTTATCATTCTGTGCTTTGCATGCAGAAGGTACTACACAAGTGCATGTTTGATACAGATACTGCCAGAGGCTTACAAATCTTCCCATATGGCATCTCCGTGCAGTGCTCATGAGCTCAGATTTCCTCTGCATGGGACTGTGGCGATAAAATAGTGTCTCTGTCAAACTGGAATCTTCCAGGAATCAACATTAATGCCTCAGAAACATTTTAGAGGGTTTTCTTTATTTAATTTTTTAGAGCAGCTGTAAGTTTTCTGGCCTTTCAAATTTTTGTTCCAATTCTCGTCCTAGATGCCCCCTACGTCAACCCTTTAGCTTTTTTCTACTCCAAAACCAGGAAAAGCTTTAGGAGATTGAAGTGAAACAATTGTGATTTAAAATATGTTCTTTTGAAATAACATTCCCATTTAGAATTGGAAATGTTGCTGTATGCTGAAAGTAACACTTCCTTTCACTTCATGTCTTAAAAACACTAATGTAGGCTTTTCCCCTAAATGTAGAGGAGGAAGGTTCCTGTCTACTTCTTAGCTTTAGTAATTCCTTCTCTAAAGAGAATAGTGTGCAGCAGGGATGGAAGTCCCTAAAGACAGAACTTATCTCCTGCCACCCTGATGTATCCCCACCACTGCTCTAACAATCAAAATTCTTGCTGATTTTTGAATTAAATATGAGTTAAGTCATGTTTATTTATGACTGAGAGGGATCATTTTCAGTCAAGACTAATGTCATAGTGGTACATAAGATCCTTTTTCCACTGAGGGAGATATAAGCATTCATCATGCTTTTATAGCTCATTAATTAATTAATTTGCTCTGAATGGTGAAATACATGTATGGTGCTTCCAAAGAATGAAACAGATGGAGATGTAACATAATTGGTTAGACCGATTTGGGTGACTCAACTAAACTCAACTCTGGTACCTGCGTCTGACCTGAAGGTTAGCTGGTACTTCTATTCACGTCGTGTGCTCACCAAAAAGGCAACTGTAAATATAGTAGAAGAGAAAGCAATCACCATTTAAGGGAACTGTGCTTAATGCTGTTCCTTGTTTTGCCTTTCATGCTGAGAATGGAACAAAAACATCTGGGACAAAACATTTTACCTTAAATGAAAGTTGGAAAACAAAAATAAATATTTTAATATGGAGATTTAATTCAAATCTAAATTTTACTCAGAAAAAAAAACCACATTAAACACAATATTGTCATTAAAGTTCACCCAATGGTTTTGACTAAATCCACAAAGTATCTTGGCCATCTCCCCACTGCTGCTCAGTCTATGCCTTTGTAACTGCTAGATCTCAGTGACCCAAAATTTAAAGAGTATTTTACTCCCCACCTATGAGCTTTGTGGAGCAAGCAACTGACAGAAAGATTATCCACTGACAGAAAGATTATCAAGACAGTGGATTGTTTAAGAATGTGAAGGTAGCTTTAATTTGGGATGAGGAGAAAAAGCTGTGTGAAAAAGGGGGAAATGAGCACAGCTATTCCCCTTCTTCCTCCTGTGCAGGACATAGACAGGATCAGCCCCAGGCACACTGCAGAGCCTGCTGATGGGTTGCAGGAGGCTTCTCACTGTAGAGCACCTCCCATTTGATGGCTTAACACTGTGTCCCCATGGCTAAGTGCCACAGCGTGGCCGTGCCTTCCCCAGACGCCTGAAAAGTGGTACTGTCAGCCCTGTTGCTGCTCCTTTGCACCCCACTACTTGTGAAATGCCAGTCAGGACTGAACTGTGTACCCAAGGCCACAAGATAGCTTTGCATCTGACCTGGGAGTTGTACCTACACCTTGCAATACCCAGCAGAGCATTCCCTCAGCTTCACATGGATTCAGTTTGAGAAAGGACCTCCATATGGTTAAGTGGATGTATAAAACGGTACAGATTTATGGATTCATGATTTTATCCAAGATGTTATGGTGATTTAGAGTTGGGTTAGAACCAAAACCTTTGATCACACACACAGATTTGGGTGGCATTTGAAATCTGGATCCACTTCTAAAATCTGCATCTGACTCATCTCTAGCTACAGACATGATGTTTTATGGTTTTATTTCTATTCCGGAGGGACATTTTCATGCATGCCTTGTAGCAGAGAGAGAAGGTGGGGATCTCTATGTGATTTATATTCAAGGTAATGCATACATAACTACATCTCTATTTCTCTAGCACATAGAAAGATATAAATTTAACTTTATTCATTTGCTGCACTAGGAAACAATGCAGCTCCCTTGGCAACACACCAGCCACAGGCAGGAGTTAGGTAGAAGACAGATTCAAAACCAGTCTCCTAACTGACTTTTTGAAGTCATAAGCCATTTATAGCAGTAATGGCAGTAAATAGATCAGTTTAGGGACACTAGAGAAAAAAGTCTCCAGCACCAATCTTTATCTAAATGAATGCTGGAACACTTCAAGTGCTTTCTGAAGATGCCCAAGAAGAAGAATTTCTTGTTTTGTTTCATAAAATGCTCTGCTAGTTTAACTGTTCAACAAAAAATCCCAAACTTTCAATATTTTAAAAGGTTAAGATTTGTGGTTTTTCAAACCCAGTAAATTTACCTCTGTATAGAAAAAGATTGTACTACCCTGGAAGAAAAGTAATTTTTTTTAGCTGGGAAGGAGTGACCTCATTAAATATGATTCACTTATCTGTGGGTTTAGATGAACAGATTCTTTTAAACTTATCAGGAGCACAAGGTGTTCAGCCGGCTCTGGCAAAAAAATAAAATGTTGTTTTCTGGAAAAACAGTATTGGCTGCTTCTTTTAGTGGAAAATGTGAAGTCTAACAGGTGTAAAGCAGAACAAAATGAACGCAAAAGCAAGAACATATTTCCATATGCTATTTTGAGAGCTCTGGGAGAGACTGCATCAGATTCCACATGGAAAAGTAGCAGTACACACACAGATTGGGATAATTCTGTTCTCCAACCAAGGGGCTACAGCAATAGCAAACCACTCTTTGAATTCCTGGCACAAAACACCAATATGTATCAGGAGCTTGACAACCATTGCAGACAGCAGTGCCAGTGGCAGAGCTCCCTCTTGGCTGCTCCTTCACCTCTGTGACCCAGGGCAGGTCCCTCTGATCAGATTTGTTCCTCCTCTAGTTGCTGCTTCATCTGTCTACTGAAGCATTCATGACCAAGGTCAGATTTAGAGTCCTTTTGGGTTGCATTCACATATTCCTCAGCCGTGAGACAGGATCCGGTCTATGGATTTCCAACTCTGAGACACCTGACTAAGAAATGGATGCAAATTTACAGAAGGACCTATGTCATGGATCCTGGGATAAGTTAGGTGGAAGCTTGTGGGTCAGTCAAATATTAAGGAGCCCAGACTCCACAGTGAAAATCACTACTACCCTGGAGGCACGGTTTCTCACACCATGCATGGGGAGAGCCAGACATTATGCAGAAGAATGCTGAGAAGTCACAATGCTGAGCAGGGAGCTGTCATACCTAGGCAGGAGAAAAGAAGAGGAGAAAAGTAGGACTTCAAAGCTGACTAACTTCTCACACTGCTCTGACAGTGATTCTCAGCTGCGCATCTCCTCCTGGAGCTAAATCTTTCAGCCAGGTCAGTCACAGAGCAGTCATAGCTGTCCAAAAGGAGACATCTTATGAATTTGAGATACCTTGGCATACGTAAGAAAGGGCTAGCAAAAAAAGAAACAAAAGACCCCAAACTGGAGTCTAGATTGCTCTAGAGCATTGCATGTAGCATCAGGGATCATTCAGGCAGCAGAAGCTGACCCTTGTGCACTCCAGCACACCAACCAACAGTCATTCCACCGATCCTTCAGAAATATTCATTGAGAGTTGCAAAGCCGTGGCTTCATGAGCCTGAAATGTCCTTCAGGACTGTCTCAAAGGCTGGGGTGTTCCTGCTGAGCTCTGCCCTTCAATGCTGAGAGCAGAGCTGCTGTCCTATGTTAAGGATAGATTTAATCCCTCTGGAGATTGGGACATGCATTTTGAGCTGGCATTACAATAAATGCATCTTACTTCAGTTAGGTTTGAGCTAATTATTGAGTGACCAGCACTGAATCAAGGCAAGCTCAGAACAAACTGTAGCAACTTCAGATCTGTTCTTTTTGCTTCCTGTTCACACACAATGTGTGAAGCAGCACTGCTGGGAGGATTGGTGTGAACCTCTTGTCAAAACCAACATTACTGGACATACAAGCTTCAGTTACTCTGTCCACACAGAGGATCAAGTTCTGTTAGTTACACGCAACAAGAGAAAGATTGCTAATGTCAGCCTGGAATCAGAGAGCAAAATCTACCATCCCCTGTATCCAGCAATGTCCAGAAGTCTCTTGCCATGCAAACTGCTGGATTTACAAGGGTCAGCATGTTCTTCCAGGCCCCAAGGGTGCTATTAATAATACAGCTAAGAGAGATAGTAGCTGCTAAGAGGTTTGATCCCACTTTCCCCTTCTTCCTTACACCTTCCGCTTGGCAGTAACTCTTGATTCAGCAATCTCCAGGCAAACTGGGGAGCACCAGCACCAGGGGAGTGGTGTGAGTGCAGGAAGAGCCTTGGAATGCCATTTTCAGGGACAATTAGCTATTAAATCAAACCAGCCACAGCATCAAGTTGCACCCCCAGAAATGGCCTCAAGCCTTTTCCAGAGCAACTTTCCTTTAACCAAAAGCCCTGGTGAAGTGTCTCATCTCATTCTTTCTGTCCCAGTTGCTGGATGGAGGGTACTGACTGCTGCTGCTGCAGGCAGAATAAAGAGCACGTTTCAAGTGCCATGCAGCTGAAGAGCACTTGGTTGTGCAAGAGGATTTGGGTGATGTTATTTATCACAGACATTTCTCACTCCCTGTTTACACATCTTTTTAGCTTCCTCGACTTACTTATGAAGGAATTCCAGAACAATCAGTGAAGGATGTAAAGCTGAGAGCTTATCATCCAGGCACCATAAAGACGCACACATCCTGATATATATCACCATAGAGGAAGGAAGTGATTTAGTCTTCTGGAGTGCGAATGCTGGGGCTCTACAGCTCACAGAAGCCAGCACATATGAAAGATTTCCAAAGGCTGGTGAGTAATTCAGAGCTGACTTTTTCAGCTGTGTGGAAAACTACAAACACAGCAGCTCTGCCATATTTGTGAAACACAAAATAAAAAGATATTGATGGCTGGTATCTGCAGCTGGGTTTGTTCTGCTATTTAGGTCCTGTTTCAAATGGGAAAAATTTAGAATACTATGTTAATGCTTGCACTGACAGTATTCACATGTCAAGGCTTGGACTACAGGCATACAGAACAATTCTGCCTCAAGTATTATGCTTCTGAAAATGTCCTACAGGAAAAGAGATGGAAAGGCAGCATGTTCATGTTCAATAGTAGAACAAAAAAGTGATATCAAACCAAAAATATGGCTGTCCAGATTATAATTTTTAAGAGGATATGTGAAAAGTTGCAATCTTGCTCTCCCTAGTGCTTTCCTGGAGGTCTTAAATAAACATCCAGATTTCTTGGTCTTTATACATTCATCTGATACTTTTTTGTCTCCGTTCACTCTTTTTTCCTCTCTCTAGGTTATACAGTTTCATGCACAAATATTCAGAGTGAGATCTAATCTGAAAATCATCTAGGCCCACAGAAGCCCTGAAACATTAACAACCAATTGCTGTCCTTTCCCCAGCTTTGTAATACAACTGATTGATATGTCAAATAAAAATGCCTTATGCTGTGACAGCAGAGATGTAAGAAAAGGCCTGGGAACTTCATATCCCCAAAAGGAATAAAGTCCTCCATGCAGAGGACTCCCATAGGTTTCCAATGTATTCCTGCAGCTACTGCATCCTGACTCAGAATCCTATGTGCTCATATTAAGAACATCACCTTAAAATATTTTTTAAAGGTCGAGATCAGAAATTTTTTATACAGCTTACCCTGACTTTAATTGAATTTTATGTTTACATCATTTGACATGAAAATTTGACTTTAAATTTCTTTTTCTCATCTCTGGAGATTGTGCAAGTCTAGGAAGCAAAGCATTATATTACACTGCAGACTGAAATTTGCTGTTTTCATAGTAAATGAGTATGATGAATTGGTGCCTGTGATTGTGGAGCCAGCTCACAGAGACGCCATGTCTTCTTGATAAAGGGTTTGCTAATACTATTTGCAAGGCAGAAGTTTGGTCATTAACCATAAGCTTGATACTTTACACAGCCTTTTAGTCTTTAGGATAAAAACACCAGAGGAGATCAAGTCTATCCACTACATGGAACATTGAATCTTGTATTATAGTCTGCTGGTTTAAAGGTAAAGCGGCAGGAGAAATGAATCCAACACAAAAAAAAATTATAAGTCAGAGTTACAATTTAATAACAATATTACAATAAATGCAATGATACAAAGAGAAATTGGTTTTAACCCACGAAACCCAGAAGTATGACCCAGCACTCTGGAGCACAAAGGGTTTTGTTAGCCCCTGTGCTGAACCCCACATGGTTCCTCCAAGTCCAAAGTAAAAGGAAGTCAAAAACCTGTTGATGCAGCTGACGGTTGTAGTCTGGTGAAGAGTGGTGGTTGCAGTCTGGTTGAAAGTGGTGGTCTCCTCCTATCGAGGTTCTGGTCCTCCTCTGAATCTGACGAGTCATTTCCCAAGTCCCCAAACCCCCAAGATTATATCCCCTCAGGTCCAGGTGGGACCGCCCAGTACCTCCGTCAGGGTGGGGAGTTACACAATGAGTAATCTCACTCTGTGAGTCATAGGGTATTTGGAATCACTGATGGCCCCTTAGCAGACATGACACCTCAGGCTGGGTGTGGAGGTGCTAATGACGCTGGAAGGGAGTTATCACAGCTCTTTTCTCACAAGTGTCTTTCACACCCAGCTCACATTCTGAGGGGTTGAGTGTGCCCTGGGCAGCTACTGCAAATGGTCCATTGTTAACAGTTCATGGGAAATTAATAGAGGGTATAGAATACATAGCTTTGGTCACCCCCACACAGTGATAAACTGGTCCCACCTGCTGAACTAGGACATATAGTAATGGTTTCTTCCATGACTCTGGTTATTTACAGTTAATTTTCAACACAACCATTCTGAACTGCAATGCAAGTGTTCATTAAGAAGAACTAAACAAAGCTATACCTTCAAACTATGGGTGTAGTGCCCTGCAGCACAACAGCCCTCATAGGCAAAAAAGGTTTTTGTCAGCTCGAGCTTGGACCCACAGTAAAATTTCAACTACTGCATTTCGCAGTCAGTGAGCCATATCAGGTCTATACTATGACATTATGAATGTTGGACATACCAAAAGTTCCCCCATCTTTTTTTTTTCTTTTTTTTTCCCCCCCATTTTTTAAGTAAGTAGGGAAATGACTCATCCAAACACTTGGTCTAGGTTTATATTTTACTATGTGGAATTTGACCTTCATTTTTAACACAACCTGCGGCTCTTGCTCATCGCTTCATACAGACTGACACAGTTTAACAAACAACTTCTGTGTAAAACTCACTATTGAAATGTTCAGAATGAAAGTGAACATGTAAGCCCGTGAAGCACACTGACCTTCTTTATGGCATGTTTTTTCTCTATCTTCTTAAACACATGGAATCTGTCATTTTCTCTTCTCAGAACAGTATATCCCCTTTCAAGACTTTTGCAAAGTTATCCAACTCAAGAATGAATGAAAGAAGTGGGATTTGTTAACACTCAAGACTGCCAAGAAACTAGCTGAATGTAGCACAAAATCTCTTAGGTTCCAAATATTTAATCTTCTTACAGTACTATTGTGTTAGAGGCCAATACCTATTTACTACTTTCATACTTGAGTAGCAACATATTCCCTACCCGAGAACCAACACATTTTGCTTTTCATGGGGTCAACATCCTAAGAAGAGTCTGCCGGCAGATTTAAATCTCAAAACATGCAAGGGAAGATTACCACCTGCTGCTGTTGCTGCTGCTGCTGCTTTACAGACTGCTCCTGGAGGTACTGCCTGCTGCCCTCTGTTGATGTACTGTAGGAAGGTACTGTACCATCAAGTCCCCACTCAGGTGCTTCAGTGAACATTTTCCTTGCATGGGTTAGAAAATCTCTTAGAGACTCTGAGATGAGTCCTTACTCAGTGACTCAAGAGCAGCAGAATTATGAAACATAGCTCAAGCCAAGAGTACACTACAGACAAACCTTAACTTAGGATGGACTAAACTCCAGAGCCTTAACCATCTTATTGCATCCCCTTTCCCTTCCACAGGAAAGCATTAAGGTCTTGACTTTTAAGGGACCCACCTTATGGAGAGGTCACAGTATCTATTCACTGCAGCTACAACAAAGAATTGGATAAATTTCTGATTGTCATCTTCAGCCAACACCCACAGCACTGAGGTCATTTGGCCTGGGTAAAGGTAGAAGTCTCCCAGCCAGTGCTGGCATTGCACCAAGACAAGAACAGCATCCCACAGGAGCAACAAAATCCTGTGACATCTGCTCTGTGTGACACTGCTGCAGCTGCAATCACTGCAGGGGGAAGCTTTGCTGTTTGAAAAAAGAGGATGGTAATGAGGCAGACCTTCCTAAAAGGCAGCTGCCTTTGTCATTGCAGTTCAGAAACAATTTTCTTCCAGGTAAAGAGAACAATTGGGGTCTGTTGAGCCTGGTACTGAATGCCTCAGTCCTAAGCAGCTCAGCACCCTAGAGGTGACCTACCTAGAGGCAGTGCCCAGAGTGCCAATCAGCTGTGATGCCTGTCCTCTATACACTTATGGTGTTCACTGAGAGAGCACATAAGGGTCACACTCACCAACTACATGCTGCAAAATTCACAGGTGGGGTTTTAAGTATGGCTGGCATTCTTAACCCTTTGGGTGAGTGTGAATGTTAGGGACTTATTGGAGGTAAGTGGCTGTATCTTTGCAAGCACAGAGCACACCAAGATTTATTTGAGTTCTTCAATGCTAGGCAGCAAAGGAATGGGAAGGTTTCAGTCTGTGAACAGACACTAGAAAAATTATTACAGAGCATTGTAATGAAAATAGCAGGTTTTAAAGGGAAATCTTTACTCATGATCTGATCCTAGTTAACCCCAGTAAAAAGAGTGAGAGGAAAATCTTTGAGTTAGTCCCTGTAGATAGCAATAGGTTAGAGAGGAAAAATACAGGCAACCAAAGAGCTGTGATCCCACCGGAATGGATATTTTATTTACTGTTGGCATGCTGGTGATTCATTGGTTCCATAATTTTCTCAAAACCAAACAGCTTTCCTCCTTCCATCCCCCATTACTCAGTCTGATACTGTTTTAAAGTATAAATTCAGACTCTGAAAGCAGAGAAGTACTGACCCCTAAGGTCTCCAGTGGAGATAACAAGATTTGGGTGGAAGTGGAGATTGTGGACTCATACTTATTTTGTTTTGTAGTATTTTAATGACCTAATTTTTTTTCTACGTGACGGTGCTTCCTCTGGCTATTGCCAGGGGGTAGTTTTCATGAATGCTTTTGTATAGCCTGCACAGGATAGTGGGGCATCAGCAAAATATTCCCCTCTGTCCCCAGCTTTCATGCTATCTTATGAAATAATCACAAGGAAATTTTCAACCTTCAGAAACATAGGCTTTGTCTTTTGAGCTACATGTCATTTATGAGGGGCAGACGAAGCAAATGCAGCAATGGCAAAACATTCAAAACTTTATTTTTGAGCCTAGGGATAGGCTGTAAGAAAGGGGCAACTGAAACTCTCTATCGAATAACAATTAAAAACCCTCTTGTTTGACAAGGAGGCTTAGACTTCATGTACTCACTATTTTACTTCATGCTTCACATACTTCTATTAGATTGCCTTTGGAGTGTTAACACGAAGAAAAGAGGTTGGCAATCTGTCTGGAGAGACAAATTTGACAGGTTATCTAAGGGGAGTCCTGGACATTCTAAGTGTTTGCAAATTTAGGCTCAGTAAAAGGATTTGTTTTCTAGATTAATTTCTTGAAGAATGAATTTGGAATTATAGAACCAGCCAAGGCTTTTGCAAATTTTTGTGATGAACAATTCAAATATCTCATCCCATAACTTAGCTCTCCCAGCTGCTACCTGGTGCACTGAGTGACCATTAGAATTTCAGTCTGGATTGTTGTGTTCTGCTGACGAATGCCATGAAAGATTTAGATTGGATATTAGGATTTTCTTCATGGAAAGGGTTGTGAAGCATTGTAACAAACTGCCCAGGGAAGTGGTTGAGTCGTGATCTCTGGCCTTATTTAAAAAATGTCAACATGTGGTACTTTGGGACATGGTTCAGTGGGACTTGGCAATGGGGAGTTAACAGTTGGACTTAAGGATCTTAAGGGTCTTTTCTAGCCTAAATGATTCTATTGTTCTATGCTCAGTATTCCACTCACCTCCATGCATGGAGGTATTGCACTCCTTTAACCAGTATTACACATGCTTTGAAGAACTGCAAAGAAAATACTGACACAGAGTCAATCTACAGCATGTATTACTTACCAACACTTTCAAAAGCATGATAGTGAGAAATATGGCTTTTACTTTTTACTTTTTTGGTTGATTTAGGAGGTTTCAGTTTGGTTTTTGAACTGTGTATGAAAAAGTCTTCCTTGAATAAATTGGGAACTATTTCACTTCAAGGTCAAAAGAAAGATTATGTAGCTCCTAATTTGCATGGGTGCATTTAAAAGCAATACAAATATGTAGAAAAGAAAGAACTTAAATTTCTATTCAATGTTTCTTTTTATATGCTTTTAGAATATTATGAATTCTAGTTTCATAATATAATATTTTTCTAGACAGTGAGAAATCTGAATGGCTCATGCATTACTAAGGCTTATAAATCAAATTTTAGGACTCTCAGCAGAAATAACTGTGTCTTCTTCAGCTTGTATTTTGTCTTAATGGTGATTCTTTCTCTCATGTCTTGGTAAGTGTTTTCTCTCACAACATGTGGGTACCACAATATAAAAAGGATATAAAGCAATTAGAAAGAATCCAGAGAAGGGCTACAAAGACGGTGGAGGGTCTAGAAGGGAAGCCATATGAGGGGTAGCAGAGGTCACTTGCTTTGTTCAGCCTGGAGGAGACCTCACTGCAGTCTACCTCTTCCTCACAAGTAGAAGTAGAGGGGCAGGCACTGATCTCTTCTCTGTGGTCACAGTGACAGGACTCAAGGGAAGGGCCTGAAGCTGTGTCAGGAGAGGTTTAGGTTAGATATTAAAAAAGGGTTTTTCACCCAGAGGGTGGTAGGGCACTGAACAGGCTCCCCAGGGAAGTGATCACAGCACCAAGCTTGACAGAGTTCAAGAAGTGTTTGGATGATACTCTCAGGCACATGGTGTGACTCTTGTGGGTGGCATGTGTAGAGATGGGAGTTGGAATTCAATGATCCTTGTGGGTCCCTTCCAACTCAGGTTATTCTATGAATCAATGGTTCTATGATTCAGAGACAGCAACATTTCTTTTTTTGCAGATCTGCAACAGAGATAGAGGTGTAGAATAGTCAATAGCACACTATAAGGATATTCCAGAGCCCTGGTAATCTGATCATATTCTATAGTGCTCTGTCTATTCCTTTGTGAGGTTAGTGCATACTGTATCTGCAGGTGGATCAGCAAGGACACTTACACATAGAACAACCTTCAGCAGAGGCCTAGAACTCTGAATTGCTCTCTACAGTTTCCTGCAAGGATACTGTATGTTCATCTATATTACAGAATATGAGTTTAATGCCCAAGGTCAAAAGGGACACAAAGCTTAGGCCAGCATATTTTACAAATATACCTTATAAATGAAATTTCAGTGTAAACAATAAGAAAGTGATTTACTTCCCAAAGATCCAGCCCTGAGATCTCAGTAATGTGCGTAAGAGATTTGAGCATGGTTGTGTCATGCTCAAGACCAGAAAAATTAAACAGGTGGTGGGTAAAATATTGCCTGGGACAAGGAAATCTGGAAAGAAGCTTTTAACATTTCTCTAATCATGACAACTTAGCACCTTCCACTAACGACTTGGGCAAGACCAACTTGATTTGGAGAAATTAATTTAATTTATTACCAATCAAAAGTGAGAGTAGGGTAATGAGAAATAAAACCAAATCAGAAACACCTTTCCCCCACCTCTGCTGTGTTCCACCTGGACACAACTTCACTCCTGATTTTCTCTACGTCCTCCCCTCCAGCAGCGCAGGGGGATAGGAATGGGGCTTGCCATCAGTTCGTCATGTTGTCTCTGCTGCTCCTTCTCCTCAGAAGGGGGAGGGCTCCTCAAACTCTTCTCCCGCTTCAGCGTGGGATCCCTCCCACGGGAGACAGTCCTCCACAAACTTCTCCATTTTGAGTCCTTCCCACGGGCTGTAGTTTTTAACTGCCCTGTTGTGTGTCTCTCCTACAGGCTGCAGTCCTTCAGGAACAGAATGCTCCAATGTGCGTCCCCCGCAGGGTCACAAGTCCTTCCAGCAAACCTGCTCGAAGGAGGGCACCTCTCTCCACAGGACCAGCGGTCCTGCCAGGAGCCTGCTCCAGCGCAGGCTTACCATGAGGTCACAACCCCCTTTGGACACCCATCTGCTCCAATGTGGTGTCCTCCACTGACGCAGTCTTGATTTTGTGGGAAAGGATCAAGACCGACAACAGGGGTTCTTGCCTGCCTGCTGAGTGGTGGTGAATCGAGGCCGCAAGGGCTTAAGGTTAGGTTCACCCACCCTGTGGCGCACAATGAAGACACGGAGACAAAGCGAACACCTTGAAAGCCTAAGCCGATCCAGTTTATTAACAGGGAGGAGGGCCTTTTAAGCCCTCTGGGAAGGAACAGTCTAGAAACTGGGAGGAAGGAAGGCGGAGCATGCAAATCCGCCACAACTGATAGGGTAGGATAAACAGTGGGTGGCAACCGGGGAGGAGAAAACAGGGGATTAACCGGATTGGACAGCTCCTCGGGGGGAACCAACCAATGGTAGCTGGACTCACACTGACAGGGCAAGCCCATCAGTGCTGCCAGCACCACAGGAACAGGGGATAACAGAACTTTATTTTAACTTTAATAACAAGAACTGGGGTAACTGTGGTCAAGTCCTTAGTGTTAGTGTTCAGGTTGGTCATTGTCCCTCTCACTCCTCCGCTCGTCCACAATCGTGCAGGTGCCATCTCCAACACTCCACAGGCTGCAGTTTTCCTGCCAGCCTGGATCCATACTTTCCCCTGAAACAGAGCCAGTTTGAATTTTAGTAGGTAAAAGGTCCTCTTATGGGGATTGTACCGAGCAGGAAGCACAAGTTACATGAAGGAAGCAGATTTATCCCAAAGAGCCTGTATCAGATCCTGTAACAGATGGGCTGGCCATGCTTTTGTTCATGGAACTGGCTCTCCTCTCTGAGTCTGCATGACGTTCACCATCACCAGGCATCTGCTGATGAACATCATGCAGACTCAGAGAGGGGAGGCAGTTCCAAGAATGCCAGCATATTCAGTGCTGGCTAGGTCACTAATCCTTAATTGTACTCACAACTTTTCAGGCTGACTCAGTGTCGATACAAAAATATACGAATTTTCCAGACTGACACCCTCCCACCTCACTCAAGATCCAAGAAAGAACATGGAAACAGAAATGATGGCACGACATGTAGGCTCTGAAGGACACTCTTGGGCTGTGTTACACCCAGGAGGGGCGTGTATGATGCCAGGTGCAATGTTATTGCTCAGAGAATTAAAAATTAATACTGTTGGAGGGTTATTGTTTAGCAAGCATACAGTCAGACTACCACAGGCAATCAAGTGAACCACAAATGACTGAGTTACTGTGGTCTGAGAAGCTGACTCATCTTCAGAAGGATTTTAACTAACCATCTGCATGCCTCTCATGACTCATTGCAACTAAGGAATAAAACCTATACATTTAGCTTAGCTTAATATGTTTTGCTTACTGTGGCACTAAGTCAAGAGTGTATACACAGGCCAGGTTAAGGCAACTGAGCTTTCCATCCACAAATTGATCATCTGTTCAGCTGTTAATGCTTTCAGATATTCAGCACAGCCTACTAGGAAAAGTTTATAAAATATTTCGGTTGGTCCCTAAGCATTTTGTTTTCATTTTGTGCTTCGAAAATCCTTATTTAAATCAAAGACATCCCTCAAGCCTCAGACTCCTAACTGGAGCTCCAAGGAAAGCTGTTCAATTTGCAGGGAGAGGTTTGAGCTTCTATACTGTTTCCCATTGAATATTTTGCTGGCAAGATTTTGACTGCTGTTTGTAAATCCTCACAAGCTTCATTAGTTTGAGTCAAGGCTAGATTTCTTTGGTTCAGTGAGTGTACTTGAATAAGAAGTAGAATCCTAGTGAACTGTGGAATTATATAACACAGGTCCCTCTAGAAACAGATTAAAATTCCATAACTGGAGTAAGGCTACATGATATGTTTTTCAAATGGCCAGATTCAGGAGGGGTTTTGTTAAAGTTTTGTGGTAGAAAGCACCTCAGATATAAGGAAGCTTAGTACAGATTTAGATTTTCACATTTCACGTTACTAACCTTTCAAAGGTTAGACTCTATTTTTTGTTTCCAGAAAAGTTATTTTAGCTGCATTCTTCCTACAAATATGTTAAGCATTAAAATCAAAGCCAAGACACTGAGAAATATTTTATTTCCAGGTAAAAGAACATTTTCCTCCCAAGACAAATATTCACTCAGACACAAAGAAAATTATTGGCTCCACAGACAAAATGTGCAGCCTTAGGCTATTGTGCCTTTTTGTTCCATTATGTCTGCAGCAGAGCTTAAACTGACCAGTGATAAAAACACATTTTTTATTTTATTTACGGTAAAGATAAAAAATTTGTCTACATAAATGGATAAAAAATATGTGCCTAATGCAGTTGAAGATGTATTTGGTATTCTGGATTGCTTGAATAAGATGGATTTTCCTGGTTTATCCTTATCTTTCTCAATAAAATAATATTGTGGACATATATCAGTATAATTCATGTCTAGCCATTCTCAAGGCTCTAAAGAGTTCTATAATGCTCCCCTTGAAGTCAGCGTATACTTTACCAAGTCAGCCGTTTGATGTTTTTATGTATAGCTCAAGGATTCCTTTGCCCACTTTAACTCCTTGATGCTAATACCTATCTGATAGACTTGTGGCACTTTGGCAAGTGTTTAATTCTGTTTACAGAGACCAAAACCAAAGACTTATTGCCAAACTTTACAGTGCAGGGAAAATATGAAATCGGAAAATCAGATTAAGAAACATCTATGTAATCTCACAGCACGAGACCACTCACAGCAGAACATGAGATCACCATTAGCTACACGCCAGCAGCGGACAGTCACAATTCTGGGGTGTCCATTCTGCAAGGGATTTGGTGAACAGTTAGAAATTATAACCTGCCCTGCAAACCCAGGACATATCATTAGCTGGCTAGGATTTAGTCTACACTTGAACCATTATCTTCATGGGTTTACTAGAAAGAGAGGTAAATGGGAGTGTCTAAGCACATTGGAGCCCACTGTTACAGATCTTAGAGCAGAAGCAGCCCATCTCATCCATGGATGAGTGGAGAAGGTCCATGTCTTAGCTCTGCCCAAGGCCCCTTTATGTCTCCCCATTTTTTGTAAAATCTAAGTAAAACACATTCATCAAGTGACAAATGTTTCATGGTAATTAATTCTGAGGAATACTTGCCTTAATTAGAACACGATCAGTTTGCAGATCACAGCAGAGAGGATTTTTAAAGGTCTTTTTTCCTCAGTGGCAAGAGGGAAAAAGGCAATTTTGAAACTTCTATGTTGAAGGCAAAGCTCACAAGACAGGGTTATGTTGATAGCCACAACACTGACATAAAAGATGGCCACCAGGTATATCACAAGGTCTGTTTTTATTTTGCATTTTTGCATTGGTAGTTTTAGCATTTCTGGGTTTTGTGGTTTCTTCCGACAGGCAGAATCTATCTTTAGAGATGATGAAGACAAGAGATTTCCTTGAGCACAGGCTGTCACAAAAAGCTTCAGGACAAAGACCAAATATTGTGGGACTTCATATAAAATCTGAAGGAAATGTCAAAAGTTCATCACTTTCTGGAGGGCCCCTTTTGCCTGAGGGAGCCCAATGCACCATTTGTCTGTGCTTTTCCTCCCTGCCACTTCTTTTGCCAACACCTTCCTCCCAAGGACAGTGTCTTTCTGGATGTAATATGTGCCTAAATTGCTTCAGCCAAGTGCAGTCTGTCCTGAGCTGCAGATGTGACTGTCCCAGCGTGTCAAAAAGGCCTTGAACCACCTACAGTTCCTCCTGTATGGCTGAGCCTCCATAGGCTATTTGGGGAACCCAGCTGGACAGTCCCTGGGAATCCTTGTCCATATTGGGGTTGCCTGGTAAAGTCCATGCTTGAAGTTAGGAAGCAGATATTAATATTCTATCCTTTACTTTTCTGAGCTACAACTTTTAGTGTGATGCCTACAGGGGCTACCTCTCACCGTAAAACAGCAGGAGGCTACAGAGTACCCCTGAAATTTTCTCATAGTGCGAGAAGGAACCCTGCTTGGACCCAGCCAGCTGCCAGGACCAACAGGCTGCCAGCCACACAGCACTCCAGGATCCTTCAAGAGAAAACTTCCTATGCATGTAAGTCCAATATCTCATTATAATCTCTTTTGTCAGACATTAACTAATAAGATCAGACAGATCTGGACCAAGGTATTTTGGCATTTGAGCTCTCTCTTACCCTCCTCAGGCTCTTTCCAGCTACTGCAGTAGTCTCTCTGAACAACAGCAGCAATGACAGGCAATGACTGTCTTCCCATAGGCACAGGGTAGTGCCCTCTCCATGCTGTCTGTAGCTCTGAGCTCGTCTCTCTTCAGATTAAATTGTTCCTGCTACACAGCATCCATTTCTTTATGGTGGAACACAACCTGGTGTCTAGAAAGAGGAATGTAGTAACATGGCTTGTTGAGAATAAGAGGAAAAAGATAGTCTGGTGGACATACATGCCATCACTGTCCCTCCAGAAGATTAGACCCATACATAGGCCAAAAAAACATCTGAACTTCATCATTTGTGAAGCTAAATGATTATTATTAACTCCCCTGCTTTATTGTTCCACTCCAAATGGCTGCCTTTGTCTAACATTTCGCTATTTGCCTTCACATGTTCCATGGGTGGCTGCTGGGCAGTGTGTACTCAACAAGTACATCCAGTGGCTTAGAGATGTTATGACTTCTAGCAAACAAAACCAAATACATGTGTTTGCTTCCTGGTCGGACAATCAGAATCTTTACACACTTCCAGACACCCATCTTCCTCTGCTATAACACCTTACATGCAATTAGTAGCTTTTATAATGCTACAGTATAGCAAAGATCTGGATGTGGAAGAGCATAGGAAACCCACTAATTTTTTTTGTAACACAATTCAGTGTTTTTTTAGGAATGACAGCTAACTGTAAATCTGTTTGGTTTAGGGTGCCTTTTGCAACATCTGTAAATGGTCCACTGGAAAAAAACATGATTATCCAGTTTACATTGATGAAAGCACTTTCAGGACTGTAGGTTATAGGCTATGGCTAAATGGAGGTGAGGCACTTTTAAAAACCTCAGGAGATACACTAAGTTTAGCTGCCTGTCCTTTTCTATGGCAGTAATCTGATAGGCTTTACCGTATTTGTAGCCAGAATTTTGACTGCCAGCAACTCATGCAAGGTTTACACATGTTAAAAATCAGAAACCAGCTAAATTATATTGTTGGGAGTTGAGCTGAAACATAAATCTATTTATTGAACTTGAAGAATGGCCTGTACTTGTTCAGAAAAAACCTGATCTTCTATGTCCTTAAAGGGTTCTCGATTGCCTTGGCAGACTGATCCCTACCCCTGCACCAGACTAGGCTAGACCACGTTTCTCTCCCATTTACACCACTGTGTAACAGAGCAGAGGTGATGGGACTTCCTGGACAGAGTGAGCTGTGGGCTGCCCTGGCAGCTGCAATGGCACTGCTGTTTCATCAGTTGTGTAACCTTTACAATGATGAAGCTAGCAGTAAGTCAACACTTTTGGGGGATCTTTCTTGGGGACAGACCTCAATGTCTAACCCCAATTGCCAGTCTTCCATATGAGCGAAAACCACAAGACCTTATGAACGGGCATGCTTTGCCTTTAAAATACATAGCAAGAACCACTACCCTCCCTCTACTAATCTTATTCTTTTCTTCACTTGTTTCTTTTTTATGGAAGCCCTTGCTCTCTTCTTCTGTGCTTAATTTTTCTCTGCCTTTAACCTTTTGCCCTGTTAATTGATTATTCCTCTTTTGTTTCTCTTTCCTTCCCTCCCTGTGTTCTCTTTGACAGAAGGTGACTCACTGCTCATGCTGGAAGCATCTACCAAATGACTGTGAAAACAAGCTCTGTAGACTGCTGGAGGAAATGACAGATGCCCCTTTAAAAGTGACTGCCACATATGAGCCAAAAAACTGAGAGATGAAAATCAAGTAATTTTCAGACAGAAAGGTATCATCCTACCAGGATCTGAGCAGTGACCCTCAGATTAGCTCAGCTGGTTAAAGCTTGCTGCTTATACCACCAAGGTTGTGGGTTTGATCCCCTGTATGGGGTTTAGCGTTGGACTCAATGATTTTTGTGGGTCCCTTCCAACTTAGAATATTCTGATTCATCCCTCAACTAGCTAACAGGAGCCTTCATGCAGTAAAAGTGTGAAGCTTTGTGCTCAGCCTATTGCTCTTGTCTGGCAGCTCCTCTGCAGCAGCTTTCCCAGGTGCACTTCCCCTTGACAGACTGAAGATTTTGTTTCAAGATGTCCAAATTTGACCTGTACCAGATTGCATAAACAGGACATTGAATAAATAAGTATTAATATCTTGCTATTTACATAAATAGCTTTACCAAGATCAGCATTCTCTTCCCTGTTTTGCAGAAAGACTGAAACATAGCACAGTGCAATGACCAGCTCTGTGTCACACAATAAAGCAATGACAGAGCCCATACTTCATGTGTCCCCAGCCACAGCTCCTCAATAATTATTAGGGTGATATTTGGCTTTTAAATCCTCTTCTGCAGAGATACCCTTCAAATACTATGTGATCTAACTTGACATCAATTAATAGTTTAAATAATCACCCTTTCACAGACTTTGTAGTGACAGGTACATGGCACTCTTTCTGAAAGGGTTAAAATAAAAAATTATACTGCAAACTGTTATTCTTGAATTGTTTGAAAACTTCAGCACTTCAGAAATATGAAGGGTAAAAGTCAAGACCTGAAATACATCTACTGGATATGAATTTCCATGCACCCTCCATCAGTAAGGGCTATTATGACACACCTGACTAAAATGGTGACTAGACCAGTTTCCAATGGCTGACTTGGGAGTCTGAAAAACTTAAGATTGACTGGAACTTAAGCAGAAGCCTTTAAAGCCACTAAAACTGCCAACATTTGGAAGATGCTTTTGGCTTCATAGCTTCCATGTATATTTGGTCCAATATATGATATAACATTATCTACTTTGTATATAAAGTATTTATATTAATATTGGATGATTTTAATGCTGCATTTAATTTAAAACTGAAAGTTGCAGAACAACAAACAGTTAATAGGAAAGTAAGACCAGTTCTGAGAGCCCTTTCTCTTTTAATGAAGTTTGCTATGGTAGCTAGTTTATGCCCATAACTATAAAGGAGAATTTGACTAAGAGAGAATAAATCTTTCATAAACTCCAATCCCAGAAAGTATCATTCTGATCATCTAGTTTGACCTCCTTTGTTTGAAAACAAAATAAAAATAGCAACAAAATGCCCATGCCACAAAATTTCAACATATTGCTGAATCAAACCCATAACTCTGACATACTAGAACCAATATAAAGAATTCTGCTAAGTCTGCATTTTACAATAGCTAACTTGGGGAAACATTTTTTTCTTGATAGAGATGGTCTTTAAAAGGTTTGTAATACCAGTGCTCTACTGCTTCTTCCTATACATTCAGCCTTGTCTTCGGACTATCAGGCAGGAAAGGGAGATGTGTTACAGCTTTTCCTACCTCAGGACTCCTCTCTAACACAGCAATATCGGAAGATTCTTTCAAACAGCTCTATGCTTGTCTGAGCAGTACAAGAAGCTGTATGAGAAGGCCAAATCTCCTTCAAGTTTATAAAAGTTTTGTATATACCAATATCAGCTACTTCAGACAGGTGAAGACACATTATAGGCGTAGTCTGCTGTGGAGAAAAGTTGGGCTTATGTATAGTGGCTGTCTCTTTGAAGTGGTTAGGCAAGTTATGCCTTCCAGACCCAACTGGTACCTCATCCCCATGCCCCAAAGAAGTTTGCAGCTCATTCAGCTGTGCCAGTTGAAGGGAGAAGGCTCTCTGAGCAAGTTCTTGTTGAAACAAAACTCTGATGCTTTTTCTGTAGGAGAT
Source organism: Sakesphorus luctuosus (assembly GCA_013396695.1). Lineage (NCBI taxonomy): Eukaryota > Metazoa > Chordata > Aves > Passeriformes > Thamnophilidae > Sakesphorus > Sakesphorus luctuosus. Next base: position 78,867 of record VWZD01001856.1, read on the forward strand.
AGTTGGAACACTAGTTTTTTTTTATTTTGTTGCAAAGCCACTTTAGAAGAGTTTTCCTCTCCTTGCCCCTCCTTTGAGGACTCTTGAAATTACTTCCTTCATTCTTTTCCAATGTTATGCTGAGGTAACTGTTTAGTATGTCATATTCTAAACCCTATCAGCAGAATGATCTAGATTAAAAATGGATCCATATTAAAAACATGCCACAAAAAAGACGTTTTTTAAAGTTTGGTATATATCTTATGGTCTGGCATGCATGGCATCCTCAGAAAAACCTGTATCAGCACATTCAAAGGGTGCTGGTGAATGGCAGAATGGAGATGGGAAAGAGAGAGGGCTATGGAAAGATTATCAGCCTCTTGGCTGTCAATAAAAACACATATGGGATGTCCTTGGGATGACTTGGGTCTTCTCTAAGAGGCAATCCGGTTCCAGCTCCTGCTTCTCTCTTCTTCCCACCTTCAGATATTTGGTCCCTCTCCCCAGTGCCAAGCACTTCTGGAGTTGTGCTGGGAGTAGGGCCAGGCAACAGCCCCAGGTCAGAAGGAATCCTTTGGTACCTAGGGGCAGGAACCCCTAAACAAGCATGTCTGCTAAAGTATGAAATTACTATAACTTGAATTTGAGAGTGTGTTCTGTTAAACCAAACCATTCAGATATTTAAAGAGCAGTCAGGCAAACACCTCAGCTGGCAGTGACCTCTAGAAAGGCAAGGGGCAGACAGACAAGAATGAACAGTAAGGAAAATTACTATATCTCCAAGATGAAGAAGAGTCACTGAGCATGAAATTTCTGGAAAAAAACATCAGGAGAACAAGATCCCATGCTGCAGTATGGGACAAAAGCACCAACACCATCTCTAAACTCAAATGTGGTGACGTATAAACCAGAGCGCACAAGACAGATATATTGGCCAGATATGAGTGCACACTTAAGTCCTCACAGTTCTTGTCCACAGCACACTGAATTTATCCTCTGCCTACATGACACATAGTCATGGATCTTTCTGTAGGAATAGAATAGTCACAAGCTGGTTTAAATACAGTAGCTGAAGTATGTCTTTCTGTCTTTCCCTCTGATTTAATTGGGTATTTCACACTTCAGTTTGAGTTACTTTGTTCAGAGAACAGATGGTGTGTCAATGTACTTTTGTTGAAATCATGTGGCAAATAGAAGGCTGCCCATTGCATTTTTTTTAACCACATCCTCTTCATCAACTGTGGATTTCACTTCGGAACTATTAACATGTTTTGGAGGGTTTTTTTTGTTTCAGATACAAGTGTCACACCTATAAAAATGACCAGGAAGGACGAATGAGTAGTGACAGGCATGCACTTAGACCTTTTATTCTGTCAAATTTGTTACAGCAACAGTAGATTTCCAGAATCAATATTGACTGACAGCCACTCTTCCTAAATATCAGCATCCTTATGAATCAAATCTTACTCCATATCACACTACATCTACACAGGCAGCATAAGAAAAGCAAAACCTCAAGACCTTCAGTTGGGCACATCTGTGATTGATGTGCCTAAGCTCACTGTACGCACACATGTACTTGCTGCATAATTTGTACTTAGCATGCTATCTAATTTCCACAGGAATGCAGAAACTTTAACCAATCTTTTTACATGTTTGCAAGGCTGAAAATGGAAGCCTCTTCCCCAGGAAATAGTTTTCCCATCCTCCGCTAGACAAGTTATCAAGTCTCAATCAGAGCAAGAACATTTCATGCCTGTAAATACTCTGTGCTTATCTCTGGCGAAGATAACAAGATTCTGACCTTGAATCAATGTCACCAGTCACTAGCCAGTGGCAGTATTTGTTATGTGATTTGTACAAAAAGACATGTTATTGTATGACCTGAATACTTGAGAATGACTGCTACTCTTGGACTAAGTGCAACAAAGATGCCTCACTGGAGATGGCAGTGGGATGCAACTTTGCCATCCAAATCACTCCACATTTCTCTCCAGTGTCCAGCATTTCCCTCCAGTGCCCTAGGAACATCAATTTGCTACACACCTTCTGTGTGACTCCTTTAAAACACATAGAAGTGTCCAGATCCAACATAACTGGGAACACCCAGCATCTATGCATGAACACCATCTGATCCCAATTTCACATTGAATTAGGGAATTACCATGGTATGTGTGTAATACCTAAAGCCAAGATTCTGCTGCAAAAATTGTAGAATTAGGTATTCAGCATAAGATGTTCAGAGCCTGGATCAAGGCTAATTCAGCTGACTGCAGGATGATCTGAAATCTTATCTCTCCTCTGTGCCTGAAACCAGTGCTTCAAGCACCCTTCCATGGTTGTAACCTGTTTAGAGATGCAAGACTGAAAACATCTCCTGGATTTTGGATACCAAGCTACCATAGTGGCTGTTAATTATATTTTCCTAGAACCTAAGGAGTATAGGTCTCAGGGACAGATTTATCTAGTTTTTATTCCAAGATAAGCCAATGTCCCAGGCAGCAGTGTAAGCCTCCAAATGTGGAACCCAGAGTCTATTCAGGTGTGTATCCCAAGTATTTTATTGGCTGTAGTAATTATTATTTTTTGTTGATGCAGCAAGAAAAGAATGGCCAAGCCTAATCTGGAACAAAGCCCATTGTAAACAAGGCCAGAATATATATGCTAACATTTTTTCATGTCTTTCTTACATATTTGTTGAGTGAGAACAGGTGATTCTTTAACTCCTGAGCATCTTCAGGTTCTGTAAAGTTCTGAACATTTTAAAAATAAAATTAAAAAAATAACTGAAAATAAGACCAAAATCATTTACTGACTGTTCTGGAAATGGTTCTGATTCCTTAGTGAGTGAGAATGGTTAAGCAAAGGCACTAGATCATTAATAATTTTCTTCAAGAAATGAAAGTAAGCCCTGAGCTTATATTTAGCCCTCCTTGGTATTCAGCCAACAAAAAAAAAGTATCAGTAGCTTTCATTTAATGTTTAGTGCCAATTCTCTAGGTTAGATAGAGCATTCCTTCTTGATAGTGTAGGCAGTACCACTAAAATCAGTACTTGGTATTTCATTTAAAGAGACAAGTCACTGCAGTAAGCCTAATTACTGGCATTCACAGTTACACAGGACATGTCAGGAGGACATTGTATATGTTGAACAAGCAATTAATTCAATGCTTACACTAAAAATGAGTGGCTTTTTAAAGGCTTGAGATTGACTACCTGCTTTTTGCAGCTTGCCAGCCATTCAAGAAAAAAAACAGTGCTGCTCTCTATTTTGAGCACTCTCTCATTTCAGACAATTGCAAACTATGGTAGCAAGCTGCAGCGCAGGCATATTCTGAGCTTTCACACAATTACTAGGGGCCACAGATTTGATAATTATTTCCACTTCTCACCTGCTCAACCACAGTAGCAGAAAGAGACTAATTTCATGCTATAACAGAATTCCCAAAGGAACCAGAAGCCTCTGGTTGCACACACTGCAGCTCAAACATAGCATCTCATTCATATACTCTAGCAGACTTTGGGGAATAAGAACAGCACTGTCACATAAATTTGTGATTTACACCAGCAAATCAAATAGTAGCATTAACACACTTGGAGATAAATCCTATAGTGATATATCACAGCAGACCTTTCATTTCTTCATATTTACTGTTTTAACATACAGCTTAATGTAAAGAAAGCCTTTGTACTCAGCCAGAAGACAGCATATTTCAAAGCAATGTACTTGCCACACTGTGTAATTACAGTGAGAAACTTGTCACTACAGAACACTGAGGTGGCCAGGAGTGCAGCTGACCTCAAAAGTGACTTTCTGCAGGCTAAGTTCAGAGTGCTCAACATGACTGTCGAGGTGCAAATGCTTTCTCAAGAAGCTCCTTAAAGTGCTGGACATGGGAATAATCATCAGGGAAAAGATCACTTCCTATATATTCTGATTTTATGTACTTCCCTTAGGGCTACTGCTAGTTGCAAGACACAGAACTGCTCAGGGCAGACTTCTGGCTTAGTTTAACATGGCTGTTCCTGCATTCTCCTGTACTCACCAGCACTAACTATAATTACTAGGCAATATGGATGTTGTACAGTTTTGCTCAAGGTAACCTCTGCATCTGGTGTCCTTCCTGTAACCAACAGATTGTCTTTAATAAAGTGGATACTGTGTTTACAAAAGCTAATTGCAGCCAATAGGCCTGACCAGACCCAATCTAAGTGATTTGCTTCTCTGTCCTTCCTCTGATTTCTTGCTATTATCTCCCCCACAGGGCATATGCCATAGTTATATTTCAGAGAAGACAATGTTATTGCTGCTTCCAAGAGAGGTATCACTTGTATTTTTCTAAAAGAATATAAATAACAGTTTGACAATCCTTCTATTAAACCACTGCTCAAAACACACTGCAAGGGCTCTAGCAGAATGTCTTATTTCCCTTTTGTTTTGTATGAACTATATCAAGCTTAAGCACACAATTGTTAAGCTAAAAAATCTAAGAACAGTTCACTTGGAAATTTTATTGGTCGAGAGAAGATATTTTCCTGTAACTATCCCTATAGTGTATTGAAGACAGAAATGTAAAAAGAGCAACTGTTTAGAGGGTAGATGTGCTTTCTGGGCTTGTAAACTAGTTTCATGTCCAATCCCTTGCACTTAAGATGCACCAAACTCTTAGCAGTTCCTCAGTTCATTTGGAAGACTTATAAGGCACACCTTGAGAATCAGACAAACGGTAGTTGCTTTTTAACAGACTCTTAGCTCCATTCTGTACTGGCACTTTAAACCCTAGGGTTCTAGTGTTAATTATATGGCATTGATTGACCCCTGCCAAAACAGCCATATTCATACATTAATGATAGAGGAAGATAATACTCCTGGCTTAAAAACATCAGAGAAATGGAAATGTGTTTAGAGAAATTTTTAAGACACATTTTGTAATATATCCCTCAAAACTTATAACAATGCTATCCTGTTCTCTACCCCTGACAGGATCCTTACAAATAGATATTTCAGTTTATTTTGCTCCCAAGAGCTTCCTTTCATATTGAGGAGGAAATTTTAGCAAATCATAATGTTCATGTGTCAACCATAAGTATCAGCTGGCTTCTATTTTCCTTTAAGTGCATTTTAAGTATAATATTGAATCCTTACAAAGACCAAGAGATTTAGGGTCTGCTTCTGGAAGGTGCTAAATGTCTTCATTCCCTTGCAGGACAGATAAGCCCCTACTATCTATCAAATGTAATGCTGGAGCACTGCTTTCTTTAAGTGTCTTTATTTTTAAAAACACAGTTGCATCAGACTTCAGGTATATAGCCAGCTCTGTTCTATTAACTAGTGGCAATTTCTCTGCCTTCCAGACTGACCTCACCACACATTATATGGCTCTGTGCAGAATCAGCTTAGTGCTAGGTTATTACCCCAGGGACAGCTCTGCATCACTGCATCTGCCTTGTTCCACACTACAGCCTGGAAGCAATGCTTTTGGGTGGAAGCAATCCAACTATAAGCATGCCTGCTCTGCCAGATTGCAATTAGTCCCCTGAAGAACTATGGAGCTCTCTTTGCTCAGAACTATAAGAAACAAAATATTGAAAACCAGTAGAGATATAATGGCCTAGTAAATGACAGATCTAGGGCAGCTTCAGGCAAACTGGCTAGTGGCCTTGAGGCAAAAGAGAAGAGTAGGGGCATGGAAAAAAGAAAAGTGATATAACTGAGAGTAGTTCTGAATACTACTTCAATCATGATGGAAGGGGGTAGGCTGAAAGTATAGGTTTATTATCCTAAGTGCAGGGTCAGATGGCACCAGCTGAGGTTCAACATCCAGGCAATACACTTCTGATACCAAAATCTCCAGATAATGTGACACATAGTCACCAAAGCATCTGTGTGATGTACACTTTTGAGTTCAAGATTTTACCCCAAAGTTCAGGTGCTCTGAAGACTGATGCACCAGGCTCTATCACACAGGACAGAAACTTTCATAAAACTACACTTAGGGGCTCATCCTTATTCTGGGTGACAAGTGCTTCCCACTAGACACATGAGTTTTACATTTCAGTGTGGCACCTACCTCTACAAATGCTGAATGTGACTAGCACTCTGTTGGGGTCACCTCTTAGTCCCGAGCAGGGGCGCAGCGTGGATGGCGGTCAGAAGAGCTCAGGCACAGCAGACATCAGAAGGCTTTGATTCAAGATAGATAACAGACAGATCCTCATAGCTCATAGTAGCAGTAGATAGTTCCTAGAAGTTCCTATTACATCATCTCACATCCTAGTACATCTAACTCTCACTCAGTAACATCCACACCTTTTATGCTCTCTCACATCTAACATGCCACCATATTATTGGTTAACCAATTCACCTTACATACACCACAACCTCTCATTGGCTCCACACATACTCCAGGTAGCTCTATCCTGTTTAAGGTAGAACTCCAAACAGCTTTCCTTAAGGGATGCACTCACTGCCACCCCCCACAGCACTGGATTTCAGATTCCACTCTGAGAGTCAAGGACCTATAAATGGGCCTTGACATTCCCAAATGCCTAAATGGTGTATTATCACTCCCACTACAAAAGGCAAATGCATTATGCTGTCCTTGCCATGCAAATATGTCTGTATCAGTTTAGAGCTAGCTATTGACAGTAGTTACAGCTGAGGGTGATGGGGTAGGTAGCCCAGTTTCAGCCCTGACTCCAGCCTAGTATCTTTCCAGGTAGCAGGAACGGCTCCGGTCTCCTTCTTCTGCAGAAGTGATGACTTCTGGCGGTTGGTGGTCACAAGAGGTTGTCTTGGCAAAAACTTTCTACTTTAAAGGCTGAAATCTGCCTAAGGTGCTCTTTAAGTTTGGATCTTATCAATTCAATGTCTAAGAGCTGGAACTCTTAAGTGATTTTCTTTGTATGTTTGGGTGCTCTGCCTTATAGGAGCTGGCATCAGCCAGGCAATTTTGTTTAAGCATAGCACATATATAACACGAGGGGCCAGTGGGAACTGCTCTGCTTTCCATACTAGGTTGATGGGTATTGAGTCCAGTGGCCATTTTGCTGATGTATGGTAACTTGCCAAAGCAGCAAGACTTTAAAACATACTGTTACACAACAGCTGTGCCTGTTATCTTCTCAGCAGGTGCAAACGTTAAACAGAGACAAAAACTAAAAACTGATAAAATTTGTAGATGATGAGAGTTGCCATATAGGAGATAAGGACTGCTTGACAAGAAGAGCAATAGTCTCCCCTGAGCCCCTTTCTTCATGCTAAAAAACCCCAGCTCCGCCAGCTACTCCTCGTAAGACTTGTGCTCCAGACCTTTGGCCAGCTCCATTGCCCTTCTTTGGAAACACTCTAGCACCACAACATCTTTCGTATAGGGAGGGCTCCAGAACTGGACACATCACTCAAGGTATGGCCTCACCAGTGCTGAATACAGGGGGAAAATCACTGCCCTGGTCCTGCTGTACACACTATTTCTGATACAGGCCAGGATGTCATTGGCCTTCTTGGCTGTGCTGGTTTAAAGGGAAATCAGCAGGAGAAATGAACCCAACTCAAGAGAGATTACAAGTCAGAGATACAATTTAATAAGAGTTTTACAATAAATGCAATGATAGAAAGAGAAATTAGTTTTAACCCACAAAACCCAGATGTATAACCCAGCACCCTAGGACACAAACAGAATGGTGTTTGTTAGCCCCTGTGCTGAGTGCCACATGGTTCCCCTGAGTCCAAAGTAAAAGGAAAGGAGAAAACCTGTTGGTGAGGATGACAGTCACAGTCCCGTCTAGGTTCTGGTCCTCCTCTAGATCCAATGAGTGGTACCAGAAGTCCCCAAACCCCAAGATTCTATATGCTCAGTTCAGATGGGAATGCCCAGTAACTCCTGCAGGGCCAGGAGTTTCACAATGGGAGTGAGTCATGGAAATTTTTGGGCTCCTTGATGCCCCATTAGCAGACATGACCCCTCAGGCCGGGTGTGAAGGTGCTGATGCCTCCCAGGGGGAGTTAACCCACTTGAGTCATTCGGGTGAAGACCCTATTTCACAGGGCTCTCTAACATCCAGCTTGAAGCCTGAGGTGTCAGGTGTGCCCTGGGCAAATGCTGGAAATGATCCATTATTAATAGTTCATCAGAAATGACACAAAGAGTGTAAAATACAGAGTTTTGGTAACACCTACACAGCTGGACCTGGCTGCTCTAACCAGGACACTGGCCACCAGGGCACACTGATGACTCATGTTCAGATGCTGTTGACCAGCACCCTCACGTCCTTTTTCATCAGGTAGCTTTCCAGCCTCTCTGTCCCCAGCTTGTAGTGCTGCCTGGGGTTGTTGTGACCCAAGTGCAGGATCTGGCACTTGGCCTTGTTCAACCTCATACCACTGGCCTCAGCCCACTGATCCAGCCTGCCCAGATCCCTCTGCAGAGCCTTCCTGCCCTCCAGCAGATCAACACTCCCACTCAACTCATCCAGATCAACAATAAAGATATTAGACAGAACCGGTCCCAGTACTGAGCCCTGGTGAGTACCACTTATTACCATCTGCCAGCTGGATGTATCTTCATTCACCACCACTCTCTGAGCTTTGCCATCCAGTCAGTTATTTACCCAGCAAATAGTACTCCCATCCAAACCACGGGAAAGCAATTTCTCCAAGAGAATGCTATGGGAAGTGGTGTCAAAAGCTTTACTGAAGTCCAGGTAGACAACATCCATAGCCTTTCCCTCATCCACTACACAGGTTAATTTGTCATAGGAGGTCAAGTTGGTCAAGCAAGATCTGCTTTTCCTAAACCTATGCTGTCTGGGTCTGAACCCCTAGTTGTCCTGTATGTGCTGCATGATGGCACTCAAAATGATCTGCTTCATAAAAATAAAAAATAGCTTCTAATGAGAAGTGAAGGTTCTTACTCCAAGCCTCTTAAAATGAGCAAAGAGGTGACTTGCTTATTATTGCAATGTGAAAAAGCAATATTTGAAAGGCATTGCAGTTTAAAGTAGAAAAGCATAACAGGAGTTAACAACTTGAAACTTAAGCCAGACAAAATTCAATTAGAAACAAGGAAAAAAAATAGGTACAATGGGCTAACATTTAAACTAATAATAGCGGAAATGATGGATTCACAGTCTTTTGTTGTCTTCAGATCAATACCACGTGCTTCTCTGGAACACAAGCTTTAGCCAAGCAGAAGTCCTTAGGATCAATACATGCGTAATGAATGCAATTTTAATGGCCTGCAACACATGTGAGGTCAAACCAGATGATCTAATGGTCCCTCTGGCTTTATAATCTAGGGACAATCATATCAGATCAAAGAGTACAGGGCAGAGAAATTAAATGAGTCAGGAGCATGTATGTCAGTCTTTGCCAGGACTATTGTCCTAAAAAAAATTAAGAACTACAGGCCTTTCTTTTTTTTGTCATGTCTGTCCATCTGTTGATTTAGTTCCTCCATTGGAGGGTATTTCATGGGTAGATTGTATCACTGACTGTAAACAGTCTTAATGAATTCCCTGGGTACTACATCACTAGAGTCATATTGAAACTTTTATTATAAAATCTATGATAATAATTTCCAGGTAAGAGACTGTTTTTCAAATTCATATTTTCCATGTTTGGCCTCAGGAAAAGTTTTAAAATTATTAAGGGAAGCAGTTGTCCTGTTTCTAGACAGGAAATCAGGAAGAAAAACCGTTCATCTGTAAGAAGACACTTGGCATTCTATTTCACTACCAATTCAATAAACTTTCAGGTGGCAGGTCCGTGGAGGAAACTAGTGCTGCTGAACCATTCTGCACAATGGAATAATAGTAAATAATCACTAGAGATCAGTTTTGAATATTTACAGCACAGAGTGCATCCTTCTTTGAGTTAAACTACTGACAGTTTTATGGAACTACAAATCTTTTACTGTGAATTTTAGGCAGGAATGTTTGTGTATCAGTGTTCTCTTGATATTCCACAAAACAAACAAAGAGCTCTAGACTTTTAATTTGAATCAATGAAGATTGCAACTGCATGGGAGGTGCATGGTCTCACATCTGAATGCTGTATTGTCCTGATTCATCTTAGGATGAATCTATAAAAGCAAAGCAGAGGTACATAAGCACTTTTCACCAAAGGTAACCTGACACAACAGAGTTGGTACACAGCATCTCTGAGATGGCAACCATCAAAAGGATATCCATAGACCCTTATCTTTTACATTGAGGGCTGTTTAGGGTAAAGATATTACCCAGTGTAAAAGAAGACAGGGCTTCAACCAACTGTCATGGTGGCCTTCTGGGGTCTGTAATATTTCAGTAATTGTTTTAATAACCCTAAAATGGTTTTGCACCAAACACATTGACTCTTCGTTCAATTCTTTTTAATGAAAAGTTATTTACCCAAGCCCTAGCAGAGAAGGTTTTTGGTATGGGCATTAAGCAAACTATATCCAGCTTAGAGTGGTGAAATTGGAACCTTATAGAGATGTGAGCATTCATTGCAGTATGCAAACAGCAATTTAATTTCAGTATGCAATAATCAATGGGAGTGCAATGCTACCAATGCAATCCTTTGTGAAGGATTTTTAAAAGCAGCAGTTGGAAGTGATTTTCAGGTGCAAAGCTGATTCAAGGGCCATGTGATTTAGAGAACTACCTGCTTCCTTATATGTGACTTTTGGCAGGTTCCTTGACATCAGAACCATAAAAGGACTGAGGTATGGCCATGCCAGCTGCTCAGCTCCTAGAAGGGATTTTTCAAATCCATTGGAGTGCCTGCCTGCACTATCCACTAGGCAAACAGTCAGCTACCTCCTGTGAATCTGTAACACAGAGCAGGGCTCCACCTGAATTAGGGAATGGGAAATACTGAAGATCTGAAGCCCTTCTACCAACTTGCAGCCTCAGATTAAACATCACCAGTGACCTCCTTGACTTGAGTCCAGGGAAACCACCTACTATTTTTATAGATAAGACAGAGCAAAGGGACAAAGCAAGGATACTGATAGAACAGTTAAGTAACACCAGCACTCAGAAAATGGGGGACTCATTCAACACCTTCCTCTATTGGAATGGTTTTTAATGTGCATATCTTACCTGTCAGTTATCTGAGCCACCCAGCTGTGGTCTACTTGTGGCCCCTCTCTGTCCCTCCTCTCAGAGCCTGGGCTCTGTATCACAGTGAATGCAAACTTCAAAAGCACATGACCTCACAGGACGGTGGCAGAAGGGCCTTGCTGGATCCAGGTCCCACTCCCAGTCCTGCTTCTGTATTTTAGTTACAGCTACTGATGCCACATGTCCATAGAATCACTCCTGATGCAACCTCTCCTAGCTATTCTTGAATGTCAAGTGGTCACAGCTACTGCCCTTGCCAGTGCAGAACACACCTAGCCCCAGACAGCCTGAGGTCCTTGAGGGGTGGTAACTTCCAAGCTGTCCCTGAGAGATGATGATACCTAAGCCAGCAGAAGCTTGGGAAACAATCAGCAACAGACACCAGACACGGCACTATCTTCACCAGTGAGAGTGCTGGTGTACACAGATTCCCTTATGGCTCAGCAACTGGGTGACTCAGCCTGGCTTTTAATGGAAATAAAAGCTTGTAATTTGATCTCTGTGGAGATCTGTCTCTTCCTTACTCATAGTCTTTGAGCTGAAATTTTAAATATCAGCCAAAACAGAGAGAAATATAACTTTCCCTCATAACTGAGCTCATAGAAAAAGGTAGCTGGGAAGAGGAGAGAAAAGAGGAAATACTGGGGGTTTGGCATATAATTTTTTGCATTACAAGAAGTCATACAGGTTTAAAGGTCTTAAAACCTACTTCCTATTCCAAGATGAAAAGCACTGTTGAACACATTGATATCTGGTTTTATCCATCTCCTCTGCCAAAGTTATTGTCTTTCTACCACAAAGAATTGGTACCTTTGTCGCTGACCTGCACGAAATATTGTATTTTCAAGTCTAGAAAAAATTGGAAGGAGATTAATGGGAATGTTTAATTCTTAATAATATTTATTAAATAGAATGTATGTATTAGTCCATGTGTCATTCATTTAAAATCATAAACAATCAGATAGTGCTTTTTGGTCCTGTAAAAATATTATATAACAAAATCCTTCAAGAACAGGCACTTGTGTTTAAATTTAGTAGTCAATTTGTTAATTTATCTCTGCGAATTGTAGTAGACATACATACATACACACATATATAAATAAATAAAACATCTTGGAGCATATTATGATGTATGTGTGTATGGCTGCAACAATTAATCTTATCTGATAATCAGCTATCTTCTTTCAGCTTCTACAAACAGAAAAGGAATTGTAGTGTCATAGTTTTGTTCTGATTAACTCACAAATATTACAATACTGTGTATTCATCTTATGGAATAGATTAGCATTGCTTAACAAATATATTTATATTTAAAATATATTAAAAAGTATATTTTTATGTTACATATGCTCATCACATTTTGTAACAGCTTCATATTAATATGTTAACTCTGAACATTATTGCATCCATATTATGGAAGAATCACTGTACGGAAGAATCCCAATCACTGTCAATACCTCCAATAAAAGGGGTTCCTCCAGTCTAAATACACGTAATTTCCTCAGACTAAACCATCACCCAACGTCCTTCACACCTGCTGCAGCTCCCATAGCTGCCCACATGGTGCCACATCTCACTTCTCCCACCTTAGTCTATATGTGTGCCTCATACTCCTTACAGTATCCAGTGCCAAAGTGGGCTCCCACACCCCACTTAAGCACAGAAGTGACGCCTCTCTCCCTCCAACTCTGCTTTGCTGCTTCTCATCTGCATGCTGAGCTCCACAACACCTTCTGGAGATGATTTTCACTTAGCAAGCAGGCTGGACTTCCAGCCCATCAGAGATCTGATTCACTTGTCTCATCTTCAACAGATCATGGCTTTTCCAGAACAGCTGTTACATAATTTCAGGCAGTGTCCTCCAAGCAGTATGTGGTTCTGCTGCCTGGAATACCATGCGTGTAAAATGACAGCAAAATCAAACAAAGCTGTCAAACGTGATTCAAATTAGTTCTCCCTTGAAGACTTGTAGAGAGCTTTAGTAGTAATGCAATTTATATCCAGGGCCATCGATAGCCTCGAGTAAGAAAAGTCACAAGTCTCGAATGTCAGTTAAGGCCCCAGATCTATTCCAGTCAGTAACATCTCAAGTAGAATGTGCCCCATCGGCTACATAGCCTGTAGCTGGTATTGACAGGTATTTGGACTTGGGCCTCATGGGTCTCATGCCTACCTACAGATATTCTGATTAACAGCTTATAAATGACCAGATTTCTAAGGCCAGAAGCAATAATTGTAAAGATCAAATGACATTCTACATTCACAGGCCATAATATTTCAGCAAGTGATTCAAATATTAAGGCCTAACCACCATTAGAGTCTTAACCAGGAAGTCTCTGTGCTAGAGCTGCAAATGCAGTTAGACCTTCATGGCGTGAAATACATTATCAGAGGTGTTATTAATTGGCAATGGATATGCAATTGCCTGTGACAGACCTAAGGGTCTGAGAACATATTTTTCTATGTCACTTTAGTTTAAGTAGATGACTAAAGGGGCCAGATGGCAATTTCCTATCACCGGGGCTGCAGCACACAAGCAGATTATCAGCTGCTAAACTCTTTTCTCAACTTCTTTACCTTGGTCTAGAGTTCATGCCTAGGCATGTCAGCCTGCAACGCCAGACTCTTGTTCTGATTTTCCATGACTCTGCACCTCTTACAATTCTCATGAGCCTGTTTTCAGAGTTCCTGTGAGTGACAGCAGCAGTAACAGTTTACTCCTTAGGAATGTTTCTTTGCATATATCTGCAAATACCTACTAAGAGACATACTTTGCAGTTATGGAATTAATGTTTCTTTAGACTATAGGAAGACTAGGACTTAAAAAGCCTGAAGGGCTTTTTTGTATAGGGTTTTATATATATATATAAAGAGGTTCTTTTAGAATTTTTATTTCACTCTCTTCAGTAAATTGTGGTGTACTGGAACTTGCTGAAAAGAAATCAGAGTACTCTAAAAGTGCATAAATTACAGGTAATATAAAAGATTTAATACCTATCTGTTCTCTACATCCCTATTGAAAAGAATCTTTCTTCGTTCCTCAAAAACTACCAAAGGAATATTTTTATAATCAGAATTGCGTGTTGGATTTTTTTCTACCGTGACAACTCATTACTAACTCACGAGCTACTTGAGAAGGAAACCCACAACAAACCAAGACAAGAATAATGCAACTGCATGTCTGCAATTATTGTAACAAAGAAAACTACAAACTCACTTTAAACAGCAAAATTAATTACACTGCACAAAGAAAATTTCTCTAGAAAGGGTCTCGAGCTTAGAGAAATTACTTTCAAGCATGAAGTAGTTCTGCATAGCAGAAAGCTGTGATTTTGACAATCTTCTATCATTTTTTTAACACTGTGTTTCCACAGTCAAAACAAGTACCACGAAAAGCTCATCACTACGCAGCTCCACAGGCTGCCGGGATTTGATGTGTTAACTTTGAACAAGGCTTTCTCCCAGTTTTTCCCTTATCGTCATACTCCGTAAGGTACCAAGGGAGGGAAAACTACAGAGCAGAGTGACTCAGGGGAAAGCGAAAAGTCTCTTGTGTCCAGACTGCTCCCCATGGCGCCTGCTTGCTGTACCTTCCCGGCAGCAGACTCGTTTTAGGGGATGTCGGTGGAGGATCACACCCTGTCCGGGTCGTCCAGGGCTGCTATGCCGCACGCCCCACGGCCCGGGCTGCGGGGCTGCCCCAACGCGGACACCCCGGCGGCGCTTTCTGCGGCCGAGGCGGTACCCGCTTCCCGCCAGATCAGCCCTTCGTCCCCTCTTTCAGATTTACGGAAGGATGCAGAGGCGTGGGGCAAGGGGCAGCCCAGCTCCCGCCGCAGGGACAGCCGGCTCTTTCCCGCCTGGAGCGGGCGGTGGCGGCGGGAAGGGCGCGGGACGGGGCGGGCGCGCGCGGGGAGGGCGGGGAGCGCCAAGAAAAGGAGCGAAACGGCCCCGCGCGGGCGGNGGAGCCGCCTGTGCCCCCATCCCGCCCCTCGTGCCCCGGGGCGCAGCCCCGACCCGCCGCGCTCCCCTCGCGTCCCGCCGGGCACGGCGCCGGCTCCTCATAAGGGCCGGGCTAAAAGCGCGTTCTCGCTTTGCAGATGGAGGTGAGCGTCCTGGCGCTGCGGGANGACGGTCGGGCGCGGGGCACGGTCCGGTCGATCCCGGCGCCGCGGGTTCCCTGCACGGCGGCCCGGGCGCAGCCCCGGGGGGAGGGAGGGAAGGAGGGAGGGCGGCGGGACCGGTGGGCGAGTGCAGGGCCGCGACCCGGGGCGCTGGGAGGCTCCTCGGGCCCTGGTTCGGGCTTCTCTCGCTCCCGTGAGCAGCGTTTGGGGTGCTGCCCATGGGACCTGCTCCGGTCTGCAATGTTGGTCTGTACAACAACATCTTAGCTTGGGGCACTGGGGTGTCCAATGCTACCCTTAAGATAAAGGGACCATCCAGTGAAAGAACTCCGAATCATGCCACCCTTGTCAGTAACTGAAGTGTTTGCACTCTTGCACTACTGCCAGGGAAATAGTTTTTAATTTTCACCTAAGTAAAACTCACTAAATGATTGCAAGCATCCCCATGACTACCGTGTGAAAGGTGGAGAGGACTCTTGTAGAACTCGCCATTCCAAAGGTAAGAACCACCAGGCCCAAGCTGACATGGGAATTGTATAACCCTGTTATTTAGCAGCAGTTTGTGTGTGCTGATGCACATGTCCACTCTGCTTGCCTTCTGGTCTGTATCCATAAAACTGTGCTCCCAGGTCAGGAAACTAAGCTGGGGCCACTCATCAAGAATCGAGCTCGTTGTTCCCCTACTCCCACACCAGCCAGGAGACAGGATATTTAGTACTGGGCATAACCTTGCTCAGTAATGTCTTCTGAACTAGACCCAGTTCATGACCTGTTGCCCATGCTCAGCCCAAGTCCTCCAAAGATCCCATAGTTCTGGTCAGATTCTACTCCTATTATCTCAAATTTCTTTCAACTCTTTCTTACATACTAAGGTCATTAAGCCAGCCTTTCCAGTCCTTTTGTAATTGTAAGGTATCTCTGCTTGGATCAAGGTCAATCTCATGCTTCCACCAACTGCCCTTGCAGTTTTGTGCAATACAGATAGATGGAGTAGTATTGCAGCTACTAAAATGAAGCGAGACAAGGTAAAAATGTTTCTTACCTTAGTAGGTAATTACGGTAGTAGGAAACAAAGATCTGAAAGGGTGTAGATGTTTCTCATGAGCCGCTACTTTTTTCATTTTGATATTTGCAGAAACATGAACATTTGAGGTGCTGAAACAGTGGGTTGCTTCAGTTGCCCTCCCTGCAGTTCCATCACCACCAGCCACAGTGAACAGGAACTTGAGGGGAAGGTAGACCTTCTCCACTACTTAAGTGTTGATTCACTGCCAAATGAGAAATTGCAAGAATATATTGAGTGCCAACACTATGTGAACATACATTCTCAGAAGTACCACAGCCTCTAAACTGACCTCTAATTATCACAGTGTAGTAAGTTACAACTGGCTGACTGTTAATTGTAAAAAGAGATGTATTTATTACATCCTTTTGAGTAATTCATAGGTGACTGTATGCAGAAGTGCTGTTCATCACTACTCAGAGAACAGTGCTTTTGATGTGCCAAATTTGTTTCCAGTTTGCATGCTACAAAACTGCTCCTAATGCAAGTCAGTTTCAGTTGTTACTGAAACTTCTTTCTGCTCTCTAACGAGACCATACCTGTTATTTAAGTATCTATTTCAGCTAGGGGACAGTTAAATTACTTAAAATAAAGCAAGTTCTTACAGCAAAGCAGCATAACTCAGTATTTTCTTTCAGGCTTTTATTCCATTTCTGAGTTGGATTTCTTGCAGCACAAAATAAAATACATAATGTCCAGCCTCAAAGTTGTCACGTCAGATTTTTAAAACTCCTTTTGAAAAAAAATGAAGTGGTAATCTTAATCTAAACAGGAAGACTTGCTCAGTTAGAGACCAAAAAGCCACAATTAGACTGAAGAGTTAATAACTTCAAACATGAATTTTAGTTTAATAGTTTTCTGTGATTTCAAAGGTCACTGCCAATTTCAGCAAGTTATAAGCTCTTCTAGGTTCCTGATGATAATCTGTTCAGTTTGCTTTCTGTCTCACTTCACTCCAGGTGGATACTAAATCTAGAAACTACTGGACCACATTAGCTAGAGTTCCAAAAAACACAATGTCCTGTTTATAGGGTATTAAGGGGAATAATTGGTATCAGGGTTATCTAAGAATAGAACATTGATCTCCCTGGGCAAGAAGGAACAGTACAACTTTCTGCAGGGGTATTTCTGGAAGTCCTGCTCTGTACCAGGCTTAAGATAATTGGATCACAGTTTTTGATATCCTTCAAAGAAAGCTAATATGGCATCCTGTCTACTTAATTTCTTTAGTTTTCATGAGTTATTTGCACTAACTGGCTAGAGTGAAGTAGTGCCTCTTGTTGCTCAAGAAACGAATGTCAGCTCAAGGACACCACTGATGCTTCCTTCAGTCAGTCCTTTGAAATGAGCTGATCTGTAGTGATAATTCTTGCAATAGGAGGAAGGGGTAAAATTTGATCTAGAGATGAAATACAGAAAAAAATTTGATTGCAGCTAGGGACTGGAAGGAGTTAAGCTTCATTCAGAAAATGATAAAGATCAGCTGATGAATTAGACTTTTTCTTCTGGCATCTCTTAGCTGTAGTCAAGGAACAGTTGTGGAGATTTTCTTTGTTGCTTTGAGCAGCAGATAGTGCAGATGCAAAACTTGCCTCACTTGCACATGAAGTTACATCCACTTTAGTTTGACATTTTTTGGCAGTTTGAGCTGCATTCCTATCATGGCTTTTATCTAGGGACCTTTCAAACAGAGCAGTGTGTTTTCTTGCTAGGTGTAATGTGGACCAGTGCATTATTTCAGTTTTGCTGCTATTTGGTGATTTACGTTTGTGAGCAGTGCTGTCTTGTAATAACAGTCAGAGTTTAAAAGCTTCACAGGCCACAAGTTAGGCTGTTGACCTCAGGTTCTGTATTCCAAGGCAGTATCTCATATGTACTTCCTCCAGTACAGCAGCATGTAAAATATTTTACCACGTCTAACAAAAGCAGAACTCTGCTAAATATATCTATCAGTATGAAGGCATGAGTCACTACAATTGCCTTCATAAGAACCATAAAATTGATTGTTGGAATGTTGTCTTTCCTGTTATATCTAAACAACTTTGTTTTTAATAGGAAAACATATTTGATCGATCCAGGATGGCCCCAAAGACTCCCATTAAGAATGAACCAATTGATTTATCGAAGCAAAAAGGCTGCACACCAGAAAGAAATCCAATTACACCTGTTAAGATAATTGACAAACCTCAGGCTGATCCCTGGACCCCTACTGCTAACCTGAAGATGCTTGTTAGTGCTGCTAGCCCTGACATGAGGGACAGAGAGAAGAAGAAAGAGCTCTTCAGACCCATAGAAAACAGTGAGCAGAGTGACACTCCTGATGCATTACAGGTGAGACTCAGAACACAATTACCATATGTTATTAGGACTCAGACCTTCCTTAAGTTGCTCTTCAGTTTTCTTCCAACTGGCAGATCACTTTTAAACAGGCATCATTTTCAAAAATGAATTCAAACATGGAAGAGCACACTTCAAATCTTATACCTCATCTGCAACAGTCCTGCAACGTGTTCAGCTGAAACCTTTCTCCCCTAGCCCCTAAAACAGTGGTCAGAAAGCAGGGTCAAGTGTTATGAAGATTTTTACATGCCAAGACTTGGGCAATGCAGGAGTTGATCCCTGTCCTCGCTTTAGGAAGTCTGTCCTTGGAGAGAATGATGTCAGGTTGCAGTAGGCATCACTACAGTTTTCTTCCTTCATATGTTTTTTTATTCCAACCACTACTTTCCCTCTTCTGGATTATTTCTTGTATGATATCCTTCCCTGGTGATTTTAGTGAGAGGAAAATAGTTTTGGGGTCCTCCTACTGAGAAGCATCACTTGATAGGAACAGATCACACTAGAAAGTGTAGTTTTTACAGCAAGCACAGTGACTACATTGGTCTAAAGAATTCTGCAGTTTACATGGTCTAATGAAACAAATACTTATCTAAGGATTATTCCTGGCATAGCATTCAGTAACTAAAAAGTGTCTGATGTTAAAGATTAGTTCATTACCACTCCAAGCCTGCTAAGGTCACTCAACATTTTTGGAGTGGCTACTATAAAGAGTTCAAATATTTTCTAGGTAATAAAACTTACATTTAATAATCTTATTCACTTAGAAAGGTAACTTATAAAAGAAGTGAAGTGTTACTGTAAGAATACTGCTGTTTCCGTACCATATAAAACTCAATGAATTCTGTCAGCAACAGCCTGCCACAAGGTCACTTAGTCACATCTAGCAAAGACAGTTTGAGAACCCATAAGCAAGGAAACGTGGCCACCACCCTCAGCTTTTCATTGGCAGAGCACAAAACTTATTTTCCTTTTTTTGACACAGAAGAAACTCCCAGTGTTACCACTGCAGAAAAATCCTCCATCATTCTTATTTTGTAATAAATAAACATACCTCTTCATACATTCTTGGCATCACAGTTTTGTTGGGTTTTATTTTATTTCTGCTGCAAAGAACGAAAGACCATGTTCAGCCATCCTACAGAATTCCTTAACCTAACAGCTTGACTGAGTTTAAGGTTCAAAGACTGGGTAGCGCCTTTTATTGTCTCTTAGAATTGTGCTCCCAGCCCTTCCCCAATTGCCAGTTTCTTTAAATGATAGAGTCATTATGAAGGGCAGCAAAATCTTTTGAAAGAGGTTTTGCAGGAGCACTTTGCTGGCTTCTGCACCTTCTGGTTTATTAGATCCAAAAGTGTTTGAGGGAATATTCCTCCTTCTCTCAAAAAGAAATGCTCTTTCCACGTAGGATCTTAACATCTGAGAGTCTTGGCTGTTTGCCTTACTGTTTTTTTCCTTCTGCATGACCATTATTTCATGATAGTGCAGATAAGAGGTTTTTTTGTAGACACTTTGTGTGATGAATTTAAAAGACCTTGCAAGCCTGTCACCCAAGTGCTCTGTGCTTGCAAGGAGCCCATGGTTTTTTCCTTATTAGAAAATCTGAGCTTAAATATTGCTAACATCTGAAATATGCCTCACTTGACTATGTCTCGGTTTTAAAGCGCTGCACTAAAGGGTTAACATTTCTTTTTTAACAGTATGATATAGTAGACGACAGCACGGTTGAGGAATTTGAAAAGCGGAGGCCCAGCAGAAAACAGAAAAGCTTAGGACTCTTGTGCCAAAAGTTTCTGGCTCGCTATCCAAATTATCCATTGTCAACAGAGAAAACTACTATTTCTTTGGATGAAGTGGCTTCAATTCTTGGTATGTATACCTGCAAAAATGGGGTAACTGATCACTCAGAGTAACCAAACAGAGGGGCCTTCCAAAGACCATCTTCTAATAGACTGCCTTTCCCATGGTCTGAATGCTCTTCTAATCATACTAATCAAGACTTGGAAATGCCTAAAATTCCTGAATGCCTTTGCTTGCTTGTTAATGCTACCACTTTGAAATCTACTTTCTGACAGTACTTTTCACTAGACAGATCTTGCCTCCAGCTGTTTACCAACTCTGTTGCTTTCTTAAATATTCAACTTGTTGAACACTGAAGGAGTCAAGAGTTCCAAAACCTCTGGAGGAGGACTTATAAACAACAAATTTTGTCACATTTGGGGAAATGATTGCAAACGACTAGGTGCAGGAGATTAGTTGGGTCTACTGCCTGACTTCTGCAACATGACTGACTGTATCTTCTGATATCTCATAGTTCGTGAAGGTTATCTTAGGTTTAAATCATATTCTCTGTGACTCTGTTAAGAAAAGCCTTGAAATACTCATTTATTTGCATTGGTAATGGGAAGTGGAAATAGGATAGAATTCAGATTAGGTAAATAGTTAAATAAATTTTTAAATTCATTATTCCTTTAGATTTTGTAGTTACCCCCTTATGTGCTTGCATGAGATACTTGTGCTCCAGCCTTCTACAGCTCAACATGAATAGTCCTTTATGTCATGTTAGGAGGGATGTTACCTTGCTTTCCTAAATAATAGGATCTTTTAAAACTTAGTGTTGGGAATTTTGCCTTCCAGAAATGGGGTTGTTTGTCCTTTTCCCTTGGTTTTCCCTTCCTTGTTTGCTTGTATCAAGTTGCTTCAGTGACAACAAAATTACTCAGGGTTGATGTTACAGTTCTCTATGTAACAAATGATAGCTGTGATACAATCTTTGCTACAAATCTGGATTGCTTTGTTCACTGAAGACCTATTGAAAGGCCACAAAGGGGGCTACACTGCCTGTGCCCGGCACACACTGGGGTATGTGTATCACTCTTGTTTTTCCGGAGTATGTTTCAATCCAAGATCTTCATATACTTAGAAATACTCATTAATTGTTTCACCTAATACCCTTTTGAGGCTGGTAAGTATTACTCATATTCTTCAGATGGGTAAACAGATGCATCAAGACCTTACTTTCCCCAGGGAAGGCTTTCAAAATCTTTCTCCCTAACTAGCACTTGTTCTGCTAAGCTAATGTTAACTGTTAGGGGATTTCTGGTGCAGATGATGCCACTAGCATATGGTACACTGTGTTATGTGTAACAGCCATGCATCAAACAGCAGTGGACATGAGTACTTGGGGCAGTGAGCAGAGTGAACTCAAGCTGGACATATTTCATACATTTCCCCTAGGTGTAGACCCAGTCAGCACCAAAGACTCATTTCTACTGCATTTGGAAGTGGTGGGTCTCATCCTACGCTGCTTTCTACTTTGTGAAGATTGTAATGCTCCTTTGCTTGGTACCTTCTTAGCAAGTAAAAGAAATTTTGCCCTTGGAAACACAAGTGGAGGACCACACTCCCACTGGTTCCTGTATGAGGGGCTTTTATTTCTATATCATGACAGTGCCAGGCCCAGACCCTTTCCTGCCCTCTATTACACACAGGCTTGTGCATAGGTGTGTGTCTGAGCTATGAAGATCTCTGTCAGGAAGGGCCAAAGTGCTTTGAAAACCTGGAGAGGTCTGAGTGAGTGGGGCTGGGCAGACTACACTTAGTTCTAAACACAACATAGTTGCTTTAAGATGAAGCCATAGGTGGGCTGGAATTTAAGCAAATAGACAAAGACCAGCATACAGAGAGGATGGCCACACATAAATCAGGTCTTAATTGTGCAAGTATGGATGGATCTCATGGAACATGTCCAGGTGAACACTGAAAAATGTTGTGGACATTTAGTATTAGAGAACAGCCTGTTCTCTGTTCGCTTCTGATGAACAGCACATTAAATCTAGATAAGCATCTCTGTCTTTTTTTACCCTTCCCCTAAAACAGGAGTTGAGCGTAGACGAATTTACGATATAGTGAACGTCCTGGAGTCACTGCACTTGGTTAGCCGTGTTGCCAAGAACCAGTACTGTTGGCATGGCCGGCAGAATCTCAGCCAAACTCTGAAAAAGCTTCAGGAAGCAGGAGAACTGCAGTATGGAGAGCTAATGACCTTCCAGCACAAGGAGCAGGACTCAGAGTACAAATTTGGAGAACGGAAAAGGGAAACTGTTCCAGAGTCTCAAGACAGACCATTACTGGACTTTTCAGAACCAGATTGCAGCTCTGGTAAGATAACTGATGAGTGATGATACACAGACACAAGACTCTTTCTCCAGTTTACTATGTGACTTTTTCCCTTGTTTTGCTTTTAATTAAAATAAAAAATTATCCTTCAAAAAAAATGCTGAATTCACCATGCAAGGGGCAGAATTCTTCCTTCTATTCTGTCCCTAACATAAGGCTCAAGACAGATTTTTCCCTTTTTGCTACAGACTGGCAGGAACTTCTGCCAGACACTCTAGTTCTTTTCCCACTTGTACCTGACAGTAAATGCTTTGTCCCGACAGAAGGTGCCATCTTCATGTGTCCAGTGTTTCGTGCTGCCCATGTAACACATGGCATTTAAGCTACAAAGTCCACTGGAATCACAAAATTATAGTGGCACAAAACTGTGTAACATAGCATAGCATCAGCTTTGGAATCTGACTTTCTAAAAGCTATTTTTACAATTTTTATTGCCCTTTGAAGAGACACTTCTGTCTGCATTACTCAGTTATTTGCTGCCTTTCAAAAGATTTCTTCTTCCTGGCAAGGAAATACTTTACTCCTTTTGCGTGTGAGAAACCTACTTACTAGTTTTCTGGCTGTGATGGATGATATATGCTAAGAGGCTTGGGTATTATTTGTAACACAGCATCTGCAAACAGCAGAAAGGACAAGTCATTGCGGATTATGAGCCAAAAGTTTGTCATGCTGTTCCTTGTCTCCAAGACCAAGATAGTCACTCTGGACATCGCAGCAAAGATACTGATAGAAGAAACCCAGGATACAGTGGATCACAGCAAATTTAAAAGTAAGCTGGCTAATGAGAGGCGAATCAGTCAGTAAGTGAGTAAAGAAAACAGTGGCATGTTTGGACTGACATCAGCAGGTAACAGCAAGAGTGGGTCATGAATCTTTTGCTGAAATACAGTTTGGATTTTTTTTAATTGCAAATGTCAGTTTGTGAAAACAGCTTGGTATGGGAAAGAGTCACTTTGACAATTGTCTCCCAAGTTTTAGCTTAAGAATGAGGAAAACAAATTTTTTTTCAGTTGAATTTTTTTTCATACTTAAACCCTGTTTCCTGTATTGCTCTGCATGTTTCAGAACATATTGAACTGAAACATGATGTTTAATTTAACAGAAATAGTTTTCTCTGTAGAAATGTGAAACTTCTTTTTACCCAAAATCTTTCACAACTGGATGGCAGTTGGCTTTTAAGTTAGTAGGGATTAGTACTTGGGTCCCTTGGACAAGGTGGAAAAAGTCAGCATTAGAAAATAATTTTTCTGAGATTAAGACTTTTATTTTAAGTCTTTAAAGGACTTGTAAAATAAAGTACTTGGACTTCAGTCTTAAAATTCTACCCCCAGTATCAGGAGGACTGAGGAGTATAGCTGGACAACATATGGGTATCATAGTCAGCTCAAAGATATTACTTACTAGAATCACAGAGATTTTTCTGAGCGTGTTACAGTTTTAAAAACTATAAATATGTGTCCTTTGTGATGAACTGTGCACTCTTGTGCCTCTTTCCCTCAGCTTGTTTTAGCCCACATGGAGGTAGCTGCCTTTTCTGGGCAAGTTGACGTAATCATTCCCTAACCTATTCCCATCAAAATGAGGTAGATAAACTTAAACCTGAGCAGCTAAGATATGAAGCAGCAGTGACTATCATGTGGCAGCTGGCATGGCAGGCTTCATAGGAGGTGGCCTAAGTCCATCCCAATTTGATTTTACCCACCTCATCTGTGAACACTGTGGTGATGTTCTGGAATGAAATTACCACATATGTCCTGTATGCATTGTAAACCCAATTGTCTTAACTCTCTGCTTTTTGTTGTTAGCAAAGGTACGAAGACTGTATGATATTGCCAACGTTCTCACCAGCCTAGACTTGATCAAGAAAGTTCACGTCACAGAGGAACGAGGACGCAAACCAGCCTTCAAGTGGATTGGGCCTGTGGAATTCTCTGGAAAGACTGGTAACTTGTGTAGCTTACATTTATTTTCTTTTTGTTTTGACAGTCCCTTCCCAAGTGGTAAAAGGTTGCTTTCTGTGTGTAAAGAATGTTTCAGCATTCACTGTGTATCGTGTGATTATTTACTGCTGCCAGCTCAACAATTGCCCTTGTTAGACTGTGCTCGAGAGCTGGGACTGCAGAGGGATGTTGAAGGATACTGTGTCTGCTGACTTAGATAACTGCATGTACAACTATGAATTGCAGAGCAATGGCAGATAATGCCAACATCTTCAAATTTGCGTCCACAGCTTTTCTGGGTTGCAAAATCTCTGTATTTCCATAGTAATTATGCAGTGAATTATTTTCATTATAAGGGGATTTACTAAGGTAGACTAAGGCTGTTTCTTGTACATGTCCCCTTGTATAAAAATTTTGTCTGCAAAAGAATGAGGCAGTAGGACAGAGCATCTCTGTAAGCTGATGATTCTTGTCTGAAAGCCAAAGCAAAGAGAAGCCCTTAGGCTTTGATATTTGGGTCAGATCAGTGTCAGGACCAAGTAAAAGTGAAGGATAATGTTAATGCTGTCTTAGTACCTTTTCTACTCCAGCTATGCACACTAGAGTGTCCTCCCTGCTATGGGATGAATAGGAGGGAAGCTTGTATCTTGTCTACTGGTGCTTCCTGAGCTCTTAAGTCTGTTTCAGTGTTATGGGGTTTGAAATAGTATGGGAGGATTCCTCTTCCCTTAAGACCAAGTTTGGTAAAATGGAAGAAGTCTAAATGATGAGCAGTGTTGCCTCAAGGACTGTTGTACAAAATTATGTCCCTGTAGATGAGCTGACAGGGCATAGCCAAACGTCTGATCCTCTGCCAGAAACACAGAGAGAAGCCTGTGCCCGGTATCACATCTGTGCCCCTGGAAAGCAAAGACTTACACGTCACGCTTCATTTAATGGTGCACAGCCTTGTGAAGGGACCAGAAGAAAAGTCAGTTCTGAGCCCAACAGCCCACGTCAAGAGAGGCAAGGTAACTACTAATGAAACATGTTCTTTTATATCCCACTGGATCTGCGCAAATGACAGCCCAGCAATTTAAGGAACTTAGTTGGGTGAATCACTGTAATTAAATATGTGAATTACTCTTGGGAGGTGCCTATATTTCTACTGTGCATGTGATGATGAGATTTGTGTTTTAGACCCTTCAGTCAAGTGCCTAAAGTTAGATGAGGTGGATGTGGGCCTTACTGTCTTGAATCTGCAGTGTGTTTTCTGGTAAATGTTTCTGTTCTCTATTAACTGCAACTGTACTACAGTTTCTTTTAAAATTTGGCATAGATAAAGAATGACTCTTTAGCCACAAAACTGTTGCTTTGTTTCATGGTTCCTAATATCGTGAAATTTACAATTGTAGCAATCTTATGTATAGTTTTTTAAAAAGCTAAAGCAATTACAGGGCTTTTCACAGTCCCCTCTGCAGGAAATGGTGATGTTGAGCGCCTCTCCAGTGGGACTGAAAGTTCTGAGTGACTTGCAGGTTCTGGCTCTAGGTGATTAGTGAATGTTATAAAAATATCTCAGGACTGAAAAATTATAGCAATTATTTTATATGGCCAGCATCAAAATATGCTTGGTAAACCTACCTGTGATTAATTGAATGCATCTTTGTTCTTTCAGCCAGTGTTGTGGATTCAGATGAATATTGTTCCAAAATGGTAAATCTAGCAGCTGTCTGCAGGCAGAAAATAGAGGAAGATACTAGGTAGGTTGCTCTTAACTCCTGTTCAGTTTCATCTTCACGTTTGTCATGTTTAGTTTAAGAATAGATTCTATTGCTGAGACTGAGATAAAAAATTGCCGGAAGTCTTGTTATTGTGATTTAAATACTGATAGATGTCAGCGTAGCTTTCTTTTTTGTGGTCATTTTATACCCATCTGTACTTGTTCCACTGTTGTCATTTCACTTCTGTATTTCTGTGTATCATTCGTGTTTATATAGGTCATCCCTGTGCCCTTTGACCCCTTGTCTACATAGGCTGAGCAAATCATGATTCCATGGAAGAGCCTCTCTGTCTCTCATCTGTCTTCTCTACACCTATCCCAATTTGAATTCATTTGTGAATGATTGACTCTAATCAAGTGCAGCAAAAACATTATTGTTCCTCCAAAACCTGGAGAGGTCTGCTTCTGTGTAATTAGAAATAATAAAAAATGACCTTCCTTGTAAGCTGTGTAAAAATAGTGGTTTAGGGGGGCAGGAATTTTTCCACATTTATGTCCAAAATGTATCTGTGTGCTTCTAAGGATAAAATAGGACTAAATGTTTTTCTTCTTTTCATTACTTTTTTTTAGGAATAAAGCTTGTGGCATGGAAACAATACTAAATTCAGCAAGCAACTCAAGCATAACCACACCATTCTCCCTTCTTCCAGTTCCTGGGGACTCTGATTTTTGTGTTAACCCTTTGCCTCAGGCAGCTTTCCCTGTGGTTCAGGCAGAGGTGCCAAGCTTCTCACTACCAGTTGGCATCAACAGCCAGGCTCCACATCCTTCCACGCCAGCAGCCTCCAAAACAGAAGATGGAAAACCTGCCCTGGTCCCCAGCCAACCGTTCTTGTGCTTCCCATCTTCATCCCTTTTTATGTTGTGTGGAGGTCTTCAGGAAAATAACTTGAGTGAGACCCAGCCCCTTGCAGGAGACAAGGGAAACTGGAGTGCCGAAGCTGAGGCTGCTGTATCTCCTGCTCTCTGCCAGAAACGCAGTTCCCACAAGTGCACATTGCCCTCTCCACCTGTAGATGATGAAGAGCCAGCGGCTAAAAAGCAGAATATAGAGCAGACTGAATTGCCTCTCTCACTTGTAGTACCCAAGGTAAAGTGAATTTCATTATCACTTAGGCTTCCTGACAATAAGGAAAGACTTTTGGTTAAGACAGTGTCTTCAGAAATGAAAATTCACTACACCATTCTTGTTAGAGATACAAATGCTGTCTCCCACATGTTAATAATTGTAAAGAGGCTGTGTCAGGAAGTACAGGCATTAACTGAGAGACGTTTTCACATTAGCAGGGGAAAATAGACTGTTACTGCTTTGCCTAGCATTGTGATGCTCAGCTACTCTTTGGAATCAGTGTCATTATCATTGTCTTGAACAAAACAACATGTCAGAGGGGAAGAAATCAGTGTAACTATTACTCCTCATCTTCCCCTGTTACCTGGGGCTTTCCCAGACAGCAGCAACATTGCTTACACTGCTGAGGTATAGCGAATATGATTTGTACTTTCCCCCTATTCTACAGCCTGAGTCCTTCTCTCTCAAGCCCAGTGTTGCCCATAGCAGGCTGCTGAGAGAAGGATGATGGTGAAGGTGATGTGTAGCTATCTCAGGGTTCCCTTAACTACTGAAAGCAGGGATTAGGCTCAAGGCTGTATCATATAAGCCATTTGAATATTCAATATAAACTATTTGAAACAAGTGTTTTTCCTTATCAATAAAAAAATCCCAGAGATCAGGTATTTCTTATCTAGTATTTCCAAGTACTCAAAATTCACTACAGCAAAGGGCACAGGAATCAGGCATCACTAATACAGCTTTTCAAACCCTCAATCAAAATTTCTAACTTGGTGATTTGCTTATCAGGTTTGTGCTGCTCCTTTGCATAGATACATGTTTTACTCTGTAGCCAAGGAAGGTGCATGAGAGGCATCACACTGTTATTTTGGACCCTTCATTTATATCCATTTTTCTTTTTGCCTAGAAGCCTTTTGAATCACCCAAGGCAGAATCTACCCGAGGAAGTGGCTGTCCCTCTGCTGTACATCTAGAAACTTACCATCTTGACCTGGAAAGTCCCACTGCTCCAGAGGCTGGAAGCAAGGAGTCTACTAAGCCTTTAGATTGTCAGGAGCAAGAAAAACAACCTCAGAACAGAGACCCTGATGAACCTCCTCTAGGAAATGAGCACATCCCTAAAGAAAATGCCAATCAACCTTTCCAACCACAGTATCTTTATGTTCAGCCTCCTGCTGGTAAGGACCGCTATGAGATCTGGAAGCACACAAACCTCTGTTCACTGATCAAATACAGAGTCCTGCAAATCACTGATCAAATACAGAGTCCTGCAAATAGGTGAAATAGTCTGTATTTGGCAGAGAAAAAAAACTTGATGGCAGTTCTTCGTAGTAGTTTAATGGCTCTGAAATCTCTTGACTCTGTGTGAACTGTTGCTCCTCTGAAAAGACAGGCATTTTTTGGAGGTTCTCAAACATTAACAGAGATGAGTAACATGAGTTTTGCATGCTTGAGTTGTGTGCACCAAAAAAGCATTCGGAGGAGCTGAAAGTCTAGTTTTGGTGGTTAGATGACCAAAATAGAGCAGCAACATCCCCCTGAGTGGATGAATTTAGTCACCCACAAACTTTGTACATGTGTCATCATAATAATCCCCCGAAAACCAAGGCACTGGGAACGTAACCGATCCTGCTTGTAGGACACCATAGGGATAGAGAGGAAGCAGATGAAAATACTGCAAGAGGGTTTTGTGTACACCATAGTTTGTACCTGTGTTTGTGTGCAGCAGAAGACTGGTTTTTGTGGAACAGGACATGTGGCAGATTGCTGTGACTACTGCTTTAGTGTTTGATTCACTTGCGAAGTGGAGTGGGGTCTATGGGATTTTGCTTAGGATGGAGATGCTCAGTTTGAAAATACTGATCCTGGTGTTTTGAAAGGTCAGATAAACTGGAAGCCAGAGCAGCTTCTGTTTCAACACAGTGTTTCAGCTGTTCTCAGAAAAATTGATGCCATTATGGTATATCTTTGTGAGTGTCTCCCATTTGTTGGGTTTGGTTTAGACTGGGGGTTTTTTCTCACTAAAAGCAATGTATATGTTTTCATATAGCAGACGATATGATTCCTGTTAGTGAAGAGTTTGTTTTGCCAGGATGTTTAGTGAAGAGTTTGTTTTGCCAGGATGTTGCTTGTAATTGAAGTTAGAAGCAGATAACAGCAAGGTGTGTGGTTGGTACTTAATATGACCGAAGTAAATGGATGCAGGTACAGTAATCAGTAGGTGTGGAGATGGAGGACAGTGAGGAAAGGCAACTGAACAGAAGAATCTGGAGTTTGTGACAGTTTTGTTCTTTTTTTTTTTTGTTTTTTTTGTCATAGTTTACTTCCTAGGCAGGCTTTTCTTTATTGTCACATCTTTTTCCTATTCTAGATGAAGTTACAATAATTTGTCAACTGTATTAATGCTTTATTTTCTTTCTTTGGTTTAGGATTAAGCAGTTTTAATTTCCTGTTTTCTGCAAACCAAGCCCCTGGTGCCATCAGCCTGCCTTCAAACCAAATACCTTCTCTAAGTGTACCCTGTGTCATGGTGCCATCAGCAGCCTTGGCTTCCTTCCCTCTCGTCTGTTCTCCCTCGTTCACCAGTCCCCTTTGCACCGACGCCTCCTTCCCAGCTGCTGCCTCCATGAATTTCAGCATGTCCAGCCTGGCATCAACAACACCTGTTTTCATAAGCACTACAGCAGTGGTCACCCCAAAGGTCTCACCTACCCCTTCTGTGGATCCATCACAACCAGCTCATCCTGCTCTGCACCTGAGTCCTGTGCTTACAAGATCTTGCAGTGCTGTTAAACTGGACTCCCCTGTGTGTGTGGGGCACCCAGTGACCCTTCTCAAGCTGCAGCAGGTAAGGGTGAAGGTGTGACAGAGTGATGATGAGGGCCATGCTAGGTCATGGGCCTGAAGACAACTTGTGCCACAGGCTGATGCTGTTGTGTCAGAGTGGTGAGCTGGCACGCTGGGAGCTGGTGCCTTCCACTTGGTTTGTGTGTGTCTATCTAGCAGTGGCACAGAGCTTGAGACAGCATTGAAGACATAGCTCAGCATAGCACATCTAGCCCTGAACAGTGAAGTGGTTAGTTTTAAAATCCTTGGAGGAATTTTAAAAACCCCCAGAAATCTAAGTGAGCGCTTTTTCCCCCATTTGACATTATCATTGTGCCTTATGCAATGGCTACAGAAACACACTAGGAGGATAGGAGGATTGTTTCTCGGAATTCAGGAGTCAGTTGGCTGCAACACTTCTTCAGATAGTAGTGTCCAGGGTACCACCTCAGCCCCCTTCTGATCTCCCTTCACTACATAATGGAAATGTAATAGCAGCACCAGAACTGAGGAAAAACAACTATTATTATTAGTTTTGTTGATAGTTTTTTAAAGATATTTTTTGAAAGTGAGAAATTAAAAAGTGAAGGAGGACTCATTTATCTGAAATATAATGAGTGACATAAAACAGTCATGTTACACTATGTTACCTGGATCTTTAAAACTATATAGCAGTGGCATTATGGCACTATTTCAGGTTACATTTTTAAATCTGTGATTTGTTTTCCTATTGTCTAATGCAGTAACAAAGATTGAACATTTTGAAGCTTTATGCATGTTGCTTTATATTTATCTTGTTTAAGTTTTAGAAAGAGGCTGTAATAAGAGACTGGTTGGCAGCCAATCTTATTACAGATACTAACATTAGAAGTTACAGTAGAGTGACATTTAGAAGTGGTCAGGGTTTAAAAGACCAATTTTTGATTTCTCTTGATGCTAACAAATAACAAAAGTGAGTAAAACATCAAGGAAGGGAAAGCCATTTAAGCTAAAGGACAAGATTGGCATAAGAACGAATGAATATGAACTAATCATGAAAACATTTAAGTTGGAAGTGAGATAGAGGCTTTCATCTTCTAGCAGTGATGTACTGGCATACAGTTCCAGAACAAAAAGCAGGGGCAAAGGCCGTAGCTTTTCATGTGGAGCTTATGAAAGGATGTGTGACATGGTTCTCTTTAGTACAGCGTACAGGGATTAATGTCTCCCAGCTGTCCTCTGTTTGCATGCTTGCATGTAAAGTTTGAGTAAACTGCTGAATCACTTTGATTTTGTTTCACATATAGCCTTCATCAGCTCCCCTCACTCCCAAGAGCATTCGTCCTGCACATCATGAGGCATTTTTCAAAACTCCTGGAAGTCTTGGAGACCCTGTGACATGGAAGAAAAATGAAGGCAACCAGACCAGAAATGCCAGCTCTGTGCAGAGGAGACTGGAAATCTCTGGTACTAGTGCTGACTAACTCCACTCTTTGCAAAAGGATAGGCAGATTGTCTTAGGACCCTGTATTGATTACAAGAGAACAAGGTCCTACCTGGCAAGAGGAGCACATTAAAATGTCACCCCTTTTGGCATGCTGCCCCACTATCCATTCACCCACTGGTTTGTTAACCATCTTCTTCACAAATCATCCTTGGTACTGAAATCCTTTTACTGAATTGTTCCTTCAGTGCTGATTTGGATTCAGAGTCTGTGTTTCACACAACCTTGTGGGCATCAAATTCTATTTGGGATTTTAATTTGGAAAACTCTTTTTATTGTCATGAGGAGATGCAAAGAGATTTTGGAGTCCCCTGGGGTTCTTTAGTCAGGGCTAGCACTTATCTGGGGTAAGCATTTTATTTGCATGTACTCTACTTACCCTGAGTAAATCTGTGGTGAAAATGATAAACTTCTGCAGTTGTGAGAGCAACTGCTTCCTTGGTTCCAATCTGTCAAATTCTGCCTCCACAGTGCAGTCTCTTGCTATTTATTTCGTATGTTGGAGTGGGATTAGTGAAAAAAGGATTTTTGCAGCTTCAGAGTAACAGATTTTCTCAGGGTAGGATTACTTGAATGTCACTTGGTTGTTGTACAATTTGCCCTGCACTTGTGGTTAGAAAAACCTAATAATAACACAGTATGATTGAATGTATACATTTGATAAATATTAAGACCAAAATAACTGTGAATGTTAACATTTTTATAGTTGTGTTAATGAACTGTTATTAGTCCGTGGGTTTTTTTTTCTTTTACTCTAAGCAAAATATGCAAGTTAGATGTAAAGAATACAAAACCTGATTCCTTAAACAGGTTTGACAAAGTAATTTGAGAGTGACAAGCCATGGAGAGGACTGTGCTAGGATTTCGTCTCCTGTTTATCTAGTCTAGACTTTAGGACCAAGGAACACTGATAGGACATTAACCCCATGATTAGATTCAGTCTAACCTGAGTCTACTAAGTGCCTACTTAGCTGTTTACTTAGGTCTACTTAAGGGGTTATCTACTTAAGTGCCTAACTCTTCACTTACAGGAATTTTATAACTAGTTAATAGAGCATTTGAGCATATTGGGAAGACAAGAGAGATCTTATCTATTTAAACCATAAAAAGAAGCTGAAAAGAGCAGGAGCCTGAAATTTTGAAATTAATATTAAAAAAAAATCTTTATACCTTTGGAGAAGGTAATAAGGAAGAAAAGTCTTAACAGTCTACATTCACAGTCCTCAAATAATGGATGGTGCTATTAATAATACAGAACCTAATTTTAAGAGTTAATGCTCTTATGCTTGGGTATGTTTTCATTCATGGAGCAAACTGCAATTAAATATGTGCAGTTTCCTTTTTGAAAGACAGAAAATGTTGCTGTTGACATCAGGTTATCCTGGATTTTTAGCAAACATAAGGCCAGCATGATCAGCTCTCTTTTGTACTGGTACTGAATTTCCAAGGGTAGATACGCTGTTGAATGTGCTATTTTGTTGGTCAAGGGAGTCTAGGACTTTAAAGGCTTGGGGATTTGATGAGAGGGATTTATTTTTATAATGAAATGTTTATGAAAATGAAATTTAAGAAAGAATTTTAGTGAAGCTGAGAGGTTGAGTAATGTGGCCTTTTCTTAGAGTAGACCAATAACAGCGTTTTAAAGAGGGCTTGGTTAGCCCATGCTGAAAGAAAATCTATAGCAGAATTATCATAGGAAATTTCAGGGCAGGTGAAGAGACATCTTCAGACCGCTAATTTTTTTATATCTTAATGACACTACAGTTATGAAAGTTTACAGTTTTTCCTTCTGAATTATTTCTTCTTATACACCCACATAGATTAATTTCTTTTGAAAAGCAATGTGTAATTAGCACAGTGCTACCCTACCCCTGCACTTCTGCTAGCATGCATGTCTTACTGTTGGGGCAGAAAGCAGGATGCTAGTGTTCCAGGTGACATGGTGGGTGCCAATTCTCCAAACCTTGCCTTTTCTCTTTCTCTCTAGTATGGTGCAGCCTTTTAGTGAAATGGCAGCTGGGAGCAGAGAGGAGCATTAGAGCTAATGTTGGCTTTTTGCTCCAGTTGAAGCATCACCACCAAAATTGCCTTGCTTTTTCAGTAATGTTATTGTGTGCCATAACTAACCTAACTATACTTGAAAATGCAGGGACTGAAAAATGGATTTTCAGTTTCCAGTTTCTGCTTATAGTTTTGTGTTTCCGTAAATACACAGGTCTAGCAATGAGGATCAACTACCTTTTCAATGGGTCGTGGTTGGGAAAGCAGATTTTGGTACTGGGAGAAGAAGGATGTTGGTATATTGTCTTGGTTTTGTCAATGCAAAATTCTCACTAAAATAGAGTGGGACCACTGAAGCAGTTGGGCAGCAAAGGGATCAAGGCTACCTGAGCTGCTGAACTAGACCAGTGAGGGGGAAGAGTTGGTTTTTAAGAGAGAATGAATGAGTTTACCTTTCCTATCTTTACCTTCACTGAAAGCTAAGAAGTTAAATAAACTAGGAACAACTCATCAGCAAAGTAGCTTTGGAAAAGCAGAATTTGTATTTGCACTGAGGTGAAGTGCATGCCCAGGATGTTCTGCAGGGTTTGTGAAACCCCTTTCTGTCCCAAGACAGTTGTTGAGGAGGATGAGCATATAACTTATACTTGAATCTGCCAGGTTTACATTTCTGATTGTCTTTTGTAAATTGGTGCTATTTCTGTATTTAAAAAGCTGTATTTTTAATGTAAAGCTGCTTTCAGTTTGTTTCTTGCACTGCTAGTTTAATATAGATATTAATTTTATTGCTTATAACTGTTTTATTGTTTATAACTGTTCTTCAGTGATTAGATGTCCTGCTTTTCCTGCTCTCTAGTTATCTTTTTGCCTGTCTGCATACAGCTTTACTCCAATCACACTGTTGAGTTGAATATTTTTTTATACTATCTTTTGGAAAAATATTAAACTTTTACAGAGTAAAAAATGGAACTGAAACTGAGACTGTGATTTCATTATGGAGGACACCCTTGAAAAGAAATACTCATGCACCGTGTGTCCAGCAGTCCCTGTTGGATGTGAGCACTGAATGAGTCTCAGAGGACAACAGCTCACCCCAGTGGCTCTAGCATCCAGCTGTTTTATGCAACATGGGCACGATTCCCACTCCAGCTATTGCAGGCACAAAGACCAGTGCAATGTAAACTGGCTCTTAAAGTCCTGGAGCACGCCAGGGCAACACCTGGTGGCCCTGGCCCAAAGCCATGCAAAGTGATCCCCACACCACAGGGGCGCCTCCCACCACCTCTGTGGCGCCTGCCCCAGACATGCCGTGGCTCTTGCAGCTGTCCCTCGGTCTGGCTCTCCACAGGATGGCAGCAATGCCTGCCTAAGCGCTGGCCACAGACACCCAAGAAACTGGCATATGCATCCTTAAAACCACCAGCTGCTTGTAAAGAACAAGTGAAGAACACAGCCATAGACCATCTTCCCTTTCCTAATCACACACACACCTAAGACACAGCTCAACCCAAACCTGAGTTTGGTCCCATTAAAATCAATAGCAGGTTCACTATTGATTTCAACAAGCCAAATATTGCCACCTTACCCGTCCCTGTAATGTCCTGTGCCACTAACAATGGCTACAAAATGCCTGTGAGTTGCAACTCCTTTCTAAAAGGAAAACTCAAATTCACTCAGTATGGTTTTGGGGCTTTTTTTGACCTGTTACTCCAGCAATCATGCCCTTCCCTTTTAATAGAAGAAAAATGAGAAGTCTAATAATAGGGTGTGAGAGGCATTAACAAGCCCTAACCCTGCTCTCCAGCTCCACTGACAGGACCATGGCTATCATTTCCTTGAGGAGGAAGGCTGTAGCTTCCAGCAGTTCTTGTCCTCAGTGGTGCACTTAAAACTCCCTCTTTTGAAGTGAAAAGTAATTAGAGAGGAACATCAAACTCTGTCTGATTTAGTTCTCTATAAAAAGGGAAATCCATAAGCAGTGCTATTGTGAATGAATGCCTTAATGCTTCGGAGTCTGAGCTGGGCAGCCCAGAGCCACCTGAGAGGTAAGCGTAACCCACTGATGCTGGAAGGTGTTGAATGCTGCCAGCAAATCCAGTCAGAGGCAGAAGCAGAAGGGAAGCCTCCAATGGGTGGCAAAGCAAAGCCTGCTTCCACCATGTCCAGAGAAGCAGGTTTTTCCCAGTGTCTTTGTAAATGAGGGTTTCCTGAGAGGTGCCCGGCTCATGGCAATGCTTTCTCCTTCCAGCCCAGAGTTCCTGAGCAAGGCTCTGTAGCCTGCTTAATAATTTAAAATTTAGTAATTTGGAATGTAAAGGAGGGAGAAGAAAGGCTTCATACACAACTGAGGCAAATTTAAGCTGTGCTGACTGTGATCCTTTGAGAAGATCCATATGTGCAGTAAGTATTAGCTTTATTGCTTCCAGAAATGCAACAAGAATTTAGGATCTTTTTTCAAGCACTTTCTCCAAGGATTTCTGGAGTGATGAAATGGATCCTAGTGGTGTCAGTCAGCATCAGTTTAAAGTCTTCCCCCATTCTTAAAGCTGTCCCCCATTTGTCTTGTAGGGATAGCAAAAGACTCCCTTGCTTGTTTTCAAAATGCCAAGACCCCTGAATCTAATATGGGATCTCCTAGGGAACACAAAGTTCTGCTTCAGCTGGATCTTCTTCATTTTACTGCCTTTTCCAAATAAATAAGTACTCATTTTTGCCCTGAATGTGAGATGCCAGACTTTACACCTTTCCCCCATCTCTGGCTGGATATTTCTCAACCTGGATGTGACAACAGTGTCATTTCATAGATGATATACCAAGTCTGGGTGGGAGAGGAGCATGAAACTTGTTTTTTTCCAACAGTTGCTTTCTTGTTTCAAAACTGATAGCTGTGAACCAGCAGTTTACAGTCTTATCCCCAAAGCATGGTGTGATAGCAAAGGCACTGTAGTGAAATCAAACAAATCAGCAATATATGTGAAATACTGCAACTTGGTAAGTGCCTGTAACAACAGCTGAAATAGGCCAACTTGGATCTGGTAAAATCTTTTGGGAAGAAAAGGGAAACAATTTAAAGCCTAGAAAATAAGATGTAGGTATAAAGATTTCACAATAAATTGTCCAGAAGGAAACACCTCCTTAATTTGGCAGCCAATTCTTCAATGCTAAGAAAAATACTTTGCCTCTTCACAGTCTCTGGATCTCACTGATAGCCAACCAACATGTGATTTAATCAATCTGCATGCCTTCAAAATCTTTATTACCAGGGAACAATTAGTTCTGTGTCTGAAATGCACTGGGAATTTAATGAATGTAAGGTAGAAGATGTTAGGGAGGAGTTGACTGGAGCTCTGCTCCCAGGTTTGCTCGGGGTGATGACAAAATCACCCACTGGCACCTCATCTACCTTAGGATTCCCATCACTATTGCACTGAAACCAGGATATTTGGAAGATGTTGGTTGAAAATGTCTCTACAGACACTCTAGGCCTACATGGCAAACACTCAAATACTTGTGGATGGATTCAATGGATTCACTCTTGATTTACTTTGGCTTAAAGGGAAGGAGGATCAGCATCCAGGTTCTGGGAAACAAGGAGTTCTTAATTCAACCCATCATCTACTGCAAAACACTGAGCAAAGCCGTCTTTGACATCTCTTAATCCAGAGCAATGTCAATCAACCAGGAATGTCACCTGGCCTCGCAAGAGCTGAGGATCTAACTTGTGCAAGTGGCATGGAGGGTAAAAGGGAGATGGAAAGAGGGCAGGGGGCAGGTCCATTGAGCAGGTGTTAAGAAACAGTCAGAAAAGTACATTCACTGATTTGAAAATAATTTAGGGCTTTTCTGCTCAGCTTTGCTTGAGACTTCTCTTTTTTTTTTTTTTTTTAATATGTCAGGACATGTCAGAGCCTGTTAGCTTGGGACAGCATCAAAACCTTCTCTTGTGCTCCTGCAGGGCAAGCCTGATGGCCTTGGAGTGACTTTCTTTTTCTGTCTGACCACAGATTTTTAGTGTAAGATTTCTCTTCAAAAGTGTGAGGCTGAAATGGCATAGATTGAAGCCCATTATGTGTATAAGACATCTACAAGAATATTTCAACTGCATTAGATAAGAGAGTATTTTAATAGGTTGAAAAAGCAAAGGCTCTTCCAGTCTTCCCAGCATATACAATTAAAGAGGAAAAAATGTTTCAGACGAAGTCAGAGAGTATATTTTGCTATAATCAGATAACTATGCTATGCCCTGCCAGAGTAGCTAGGGCTGAGTTCCAGGAGCCTCTGCAGAGGATAAAAGGATTCACTCAGGCGCCAGCCTCCCTCCTGCCCTGTTAAGAGTGTGTCCAGACATCTCTTCAAGTTCATGCAAAACTGCAAAGTCCTGCACGACCCTAGTGAATTGTTATCTCTAGGAGAAACCAGTGGACAAGAAAAATGTAACAGCCCACCAGCTTTTTCCCAGCAAACTCCTCACCATTTGTTATGCCAGCTCAACATGGCTGTAATCTCCCTTTGGCTTTCTCAAGAAACAAAGAGTTTAATGAAGGAGAGCCAAATTAATCTCAAAAGTTCATAAACCTTTAAACTCTATTGAAGCCTAGGAAATCTTGGTCTGGATTATAATTTTGTAGAGAAAAATGTTATTTTCATATTTCTATGCAAAGTTGGGTTGTACTTACTTGCTCTGTTTCATTTTCAAGGAGGGATTCTGCCTAGCCAATATTAAAAGTAAAACAAGTGATGAAATAACAAATAGTAGAAATCCCTCTCTGACATATGTCCCCATGAGGGGCTATGAGGTGTAAACAAGGTCTGAAGGACAACACAGTCCTGGATCCTTCCAGGTGTTGAGGCACACTGGGAACACTTGCACATCTCTTGGGGCCTTCCAGCTCCCAAGGTCAGCCGAACTGGGGGAGATCCTTGGATCTGCAACTTGAGAAACAGCCTATCATTTTAAAAGGTGCAGGCATCTGGGAACAAACCAGCCCACTTCATGTGCTTCCCACCTGGCATGGTGCAGCATGTCTTGTGCCTTTTGCTTTGCAAATTCCAACTGCCTGTGTCAGCACCATTGCCTTTTCTCTCATCATCTTTTACCTCTAAACTCTTCAGTTAGGGCAGAGGAAGCAAAATGTCCTTCTTTCCCCTCCTGGATCCAGACGCAGTGGCCGTGGCCAGACACAGACCAACAATGTCCCCATCTGAGCCAGCAAGTCTGAGTCTGGGCCAAGTTCATAGACAGAGGTATGAGCCCAGGGACAGCTGCTACCCAGCTGCCACCTAGCCCAGCTGGGACCAGCCGTAAAGCCTCAGCAGAAAAGCAGCTAGCTCCCAAGGGAGAAGAGGGGCAGTGTTTTGCCTTTAGTTCCTTCTGCTATAGCCCTTATCAGCAAAGGAGCCCACCTTGGACTTGGCCAGCTAAACTCCTCAGCTTAGCCAATGAGATGCCTGGAGCAGGGATGCTCTCCAAGACAATGTCTTTAACATACTACTCAAGTTCAGGTGAATAATAAAAAGACTAAAATCAACTTAATACTAGAAGACCTCTGCTGAGCCACGTCCACACATATAGAAAAGCTTGATCGTATTTGCCAAAGGAAACTGGCTTCTGTTGTATGAGAGTAAATTTGACAACAGGTTAAAATGACACTGTTTAATCCAATAGCAAGTTAATGAGTCAAAGTGATTTATTACACCTGTGTAATGAGAATGAGGTTGTGTATAGGCTTGAATCAGCTTTAAAATATCACATTGCAAACTGACACCATATTCACATATACCTACTGGTTTTTCTATACTCTAATTATTAGTGTTAAACCAAAGGGTAAAGGTTGTAATTAAGAGAGAGAGAGATTGTTCTTGTCTTGGGTCCCTCCTTGACCAAAGAGGGTTTGGCTGAGAAGATTGATCATAACCAGGTAGGAGTAAAGAAAACTTCCCCCTTCAGCAGTACTTCAAACAGAAGACATTTTGATCCATAGTGTCTAGCAGCATAAAGAGCTGGATTAAATATCTTTCCAGACAGAGGATCTGTGGTCATTTCCTATGCCATGCCCATGCAGGACAAGGTGATCCCACAGCCATTTGTGGGATGATGGCAGCAGCCACTGCTCAATGAACAGTAATCCCTGCTTGGGGTACAAGGGGAATTTTCCCTAACTACACCTGGCTAAAGCTCTCTTCTAGGAAGAAGATTCAGATTATATCTAGAATTTGCTAGAATTGATAGATTTTTGTTCTTAGCAGCTTATCAGAAAGCTGTAGTATAAGAAGTTTGCATATCCCCTCCAATGGCCCAGTCATCATCATCATCACGGCTGGACTTCGTGAACGAACATTTGGGAAGGGCTCTACCTACATAGGTGTGTCCTTCAAGCCTGCGAGGTGGATTTTTTAGGTGAGGAACAGCGTGTGCAGAACTGGCCTTTAGCTCCTAAGGTTCATCTGCCACGGCTGAGCGAGCTTGGACGGTAACAATGAAGTCCTCAGGACTAGAATCTACAGCCCCCGACATTCCCAGGAGGTACCATCCAGGTACTAACTGAGGCTGACCCTGCTTAGCTTTTGAGACCTGATGGGGTTGGGTGTCAAGGTGGCATTTAAATGGCCCAGTACTGAAGGGTCTAATTGCCATACTGGAAGAGCAAGATCCTACCTAACCACAGCTGATGATACTCAAGCTCTTTTCTCATGAGAATTCATTATTTTATGGCCTTCCTCTCCTTTCAAACTGTTTCCTGTCTGCTCACCAGCAATACAGCTTGTTTAAAGCAGCTTGAAATTGTATGTGAGAGGCGGGGGGAAAACCCATTGAAAACACTTTGGAGGACAAGATGTTAAACTGAAACCAATGCAGTGGAGGAAGACAATAAGAAAAGAAATTCAGTAACTTTTGTGGCAACAATCAATCAACTACATCCAGCCAATCAACTATAACTGAACCAGAATAGAAGCTAGGTAATTTCCGTTTCAACTTAGGAAAATATGAAGCAACTCTGAGATGATCACAGCTTCAGAATCAGTTCTGCCAAGAGCAAACAATGTCAGCAAATCCAAGCAGTCAGTTACTGAGTATTGCGCCATGATGCTTTTTTCGTGACAGTCCCCTCAAATCATTCACCTGGTCTTCTCTGGGATGGCAATAGCTGGCACAGCTCTGGTGTTCCTCCAACACAATATAACAGCTGGAGGCAATGCTACCTCTGCCTGTTTATATTAACTGAGGGTGAAACCATTTGTGTCAAACAGCCTGCATTTCCAAAAGAGAGCCCCTCATATGAACATCTGCTCTTCTACCATGTATTCTTGTTATATCACTTCATTTTGACATATCCTGATGAGTCCCATTGCTCTCCACACTGCAAACCAGATGCACATCCAAATTAAATTCTGTAAAATGGGGAAGATGTTGCAACTTGAGGCAAATCCATCAATGTGTTGCTCGGTGATGCAATTGTTCAGGAATAGCCCAATGGGGCACAACCACCCACATCCATCCATCTTGTTTTGGGGGAAATTTGCTCTAGGACTCCCTACTCTCAACTAACTTTCCAGGGAGTGGAGAATTTGTCATGTTCACATTTGTTGAGATGGGACTCAAAAGGGCAAGTGACTGTATTGCTTCTGTAGAGAGAGTCCTTGTTTTCTTGTCCCAAGTTGACTTTTAAAAATCAGCAATTTTAATAAACAGGAAATATGGAGAAACTCCTGAAAGCATGGGAGGGAATTACCCTCATTGCAGCAGTTCTTAAAAAAAGCAATAGAGAATTGATCTAGTCCTTCTGGTAACAGATGACTATTCCACACAGTACTGTTTCCAGAAAACTTGTGTGACACCTAGATACTTTTTAAGGAATCAAATGAATCTGTCAGTCTGTTCTCAGGAACTTTTCTGCTCCATTTTGAGTCTTTATTGCAAGATGGTTAAGCTTCCATAAATAAAGGGTGACAATCCTTTTCTTATCTTTCCTTTTCTTTCCCCCCACTCCCTTCCCCTCCTCTTCTCACTGAACCTCTCCTCTTCTCTCCTCTTCTTTTCTTCCCTTTTCCTTTTCCTTTTCCTTTTCCTTTTCCTTTTCCTTTTCCTTTTCCTTTTCCTTTTCCTTTTCCTTTTCCTTTTCCTTTTCTTTTCCTTTTCCTTTTCCTTTTCCTTTTCCTTTTCCTTTTCCTTTTCCTTTTCCTTTTCCTTCTTTAGATGGAGTCATAGTTCTGCCAGCAGAAACTCATACATAAGTTTGATTCCATAAATTATGCTTGTGATTTCTGTTTGAGGAGTCAAAACTTTTTGTTATTCCTCTCAAGATAGTAAAAGTTATACCATGAGTAAAATATCCCTATATATCTATATATAAAACCCTGAAGGTGCTTTCAGACGATAAAGACAATTGACATCAAGGTAAGAAAGAATTACTCAGGCTGTGTATCAGTTATATCTGATTAAATGGATTGGTTTTTCTCCTAGGGAATGGTGAAGAGTGAGTGGTACTGTGCTGAAGTTAATGAAGTTGCATTGGGAACTAATTCAGTGCAGTTTTGCTAAGGAAGTGAAATAAACAGGAGTTAACTTTGTACATCTTCAGGAAAGGAGGGTCAAAGAAGGAGAAAAGTGCTGATTTATTAAAGTACAGAACAATGAGTATATCTGGAGATGCTAAGATTAATGCCTAAGAAAAATAACTTGGTAGTATGCTATTTAGGCTAAGGTGTCTCTTGCAAGACATTTTTTAATGTCTGCAGTAAGTTCATATTAGGTAATATTGTTATCTCATGCATTTATTTCAATTAAATTCTGTCCTATCAACATTTTTTCCCCAGAGCCAAGAGCGACAAGATGTTCATAATCTCAGAATTTAAATTATTAAAATGCACATCTGGAATGGGAGCTGTACCCACTGAAAACATTTCAGTTGACATGAAACTGAGCAACATTTCTACTTAGCAACAAATTGCTGCGAGCACATCACTGCCATGTCATGGCTAGAGAAAGCACACTAAAAGGCACACCAAGTATCTTGTATTTTAAGACCTCGGGAAAGTTTTAAATGAGTTTTCTAGCTAACACACATAGACAAAGTCCTCTACTCTATAAAAGTACTATTTGGCTACATAGGGCTTCATATTTTTTCGGAAAGGGAAAAATGGGGAGATAAAAACGGCATGATGTCCAGGAGTTCCAATAGCCCAGCTGGCACCATTCTGCTCCAGTTCTTAGTACACTTGCAGCTGATTCCCCAGACACAACATTAAAAATGTTTATTTTGTCCCTAAGAAAACTAAAATTTCCAGAAAGTCCTAGATGGAGGTGCATCTCAGTAATGGGAATCTCAGAGGACAGGCAAGTGGGAGCATTCTCCACTACAAAAGTGATGACAAGTTTAAGTTCTGCTTAACTTTGTCCACATGAACAGCTTGCTGATTTCTAAGCAAATACCAGTTGTGAGGCTGAGCAAGAAACTTTCTTAATTCCCCTTTAACCATCCACAAGACTTCAGCAGCAGCAAAACTACAGCAACTCAGGTTTGCACTGCACAAGTTCTCACCAAGTGACCTCAAACTGGTGCCCTTAGATAATGATATCTGTATTGCTGCACTCTAGGTCCAAATACGCTCATAACTCAAATATACTTTAACTGAAATGTTGGATTTTGTTGGGGTTTTTTACTTGTGTATATGACATACAGCCCCGTGTAGAAGGGGTATAGAAGGACCCTGAGCAAGGCAGTGCATTACTCTGGGGTTCTGACAAGCACTGGCACTGTCTTTTTACAGTAGAAATGAAGAAACTGCACCTAAAAATGCAGCACTGCTCACATTAGCTGTTGCAAGAGCAAAATAGGTCTCTGGGTTCAGACAGCTTGACGGTGCCTGCCATTGTTTCCCCTCTTTGTAGCCAGGTACATATATTTCTTTAGGATATGTGCAATGTATCACTTGTGCACTGGGTATTTATACTGTTGGACGGGAATTTCAAACAACAGTGAAGGTGCATTAATTGCTGCCTCTTCATGTAAATCTGATAGCTATGAACCTCACAGTCTTTGGTCTCAGATGATGCCAAAGATACCAGCTGTGCTGAGGCTCAAATGATATTGCTGCCTCAAGGGACAGTGTAAGACTCCCTAATCTTTTCCCCAGCATTACAAAGTAATCATATGGCACTAAAATTCCAAAAAATAGTGAGTAATTCCAGCTTTCCTTATTAAGCAAGGAACTAAATCTATGCGTGATATAATCAGAGTAGGTTTTTTCCACTTTCTAAACAGTTTAAATAACATCGATGACACTGTCTTGGCATCTCTTTCTGTTTTCCTTATGTTTATTGCTCTTCTATCAAGATAGGAGCCTTCCTGACTAACCATAAATTCTCTGAGACTGGAAATATCTCAACAGCAGGGCGGTAAAGACAATCATTTCCATTTGTGCTCATGGTTTCCGTCTTGGAAAGAAATATGCCATTCCTCACAATTTCTGGTTAGTTTGTTTTGTTTTGTTTTCTTCAAAATATTTTTTAAAAGCTTTCATCATTTGAAAATTTTCAGCGAGCCTTTTCCTTGATAGCCCTTGATAATTTTTTCCACAAAGCTATAAGCCTTCACATGACAGAACAGTTTCAGTGTGGGGAACATCATACTTCAAAACTGTGGTTCCTGGAGGATCAT
Organism: Sakesphorus luctuosus; assembly: GCA_013396695.1. Classification (NCBI taxonomy): domain Eukaryota; kingdom Metazoa; phylum Chordata; class Aves; order Passeriformes; family Thamnophilidae; genus Sakesphorus; species Sakesphorus luctuosus. The sequence goes on from VWZD01001856.1 coordinate 123,394, forward strand.
TCCATGACTGTGCCTAACTGACATCTGCCAAACCTGTAAGTCACAGCTGGAAGCAAAAGTGTCCATTCTGTTATTTGCACACAAAGAACTGCTGGTGTGAATGAGAAAGTGAAAATTTTATACAGAAGACATTAAAAAAAAATCCACCTTCTTCTCCCCTGGGAAAACCAGACAATATGTAAAAAGGAAAGCAAAAAACACATTCAGGAGTGAATGTATCAATCAATGTATGCTAAATTACATAAACACACACTTATAATAGAGATGGTGATAGCTGAGGCAGCTTTGGTCTTTTCTGCTTTTGGTCACTTCTCAGTAACCCAAAAATCCATTGTCCAGTACTGGATTTTTGTAAATTTATTCTAAGTAACACTGTGCTGATTGGACAAATCATCCTGTTTGGGGCAGTACCTTATACCTTCAACAAACGAAAAGACTCATCTGTCTGCCTCCTCTAGTTAGCTGCAGTCACTGCTTGCATAAAAGGCATCTTGAGACCTTGTACTGGACCCATTACACAATAAGCAAATCTGAAAATGTAATTCCCACCCTGAAAATTTAATTCAAGTTAACATATGCTCAGAGGATCATCAATAACATCCCACAGTTAAGGAGACTGCGCTGACATAGACATGCTCTGTTCCAAACTCCAGACCAACTGTTAATTATCACAGAAAGTGCTTACAGGGCCATGAGTGATTTAATAAAGAATCAGTAAGTGAGAATAATATAAGGAGCATGCACATAACTTCACTTAGCTTTGAGTTCGATTCAGATCCTTTGCTTTTAGAGGTAGGTTTGGATAGCAGGTACCATTCTCTTTTCAAAGCAACACTAATTCCGCCAGCCTTGATCTGGTGAACATAGAGGAATGTTCCCTAGAGTTTTTGGTAGTTCCATACAGGAAACACGCACTGGGGTGGCCTTCAGAAAGACTCAAATGCACCAGTGGATTGATGGAAAAATCAGTTTATTTGAATCTGGCTTTAATTAATAATTATCCTCCCACATTAGTGTTGTTTGGATGGCTTAAATGCACATTTCTGCACCATTCTCATAAACATTCTCATGTTTACAAAATACTCTATTTGATTTAATTTAACTGGATTTAAGATACTTTTTTTTGGTGTGACACTGACAATATGCTTTGAAAATTATTTTGTTTTAAAGCTTAAGATATTTCTCCCCTTTTCTCTCTTGGTTAAGGTCATTTATTTTACCTGTGCATACATGAATGTTTTCCCTCCTTAATCAGGAGCAGAGACTAACCATGAAACTTTGTCAAGCCCCCAAAACAACATATGAAGACCATGTCACTACACTGCAAACATCACACTCGTGGGGGAGCTCCTCGGGGCTGGTTACTGGGGCATATCTCAGCAGAGACACCACTTCTTTCTGGTCTAGTGAACCTGAGGAAAAGGAATAGTTTGAGGAAGCTTATGTGATAAAATCTTTTAAGAATATCCATAATGCAAAATTAAAGGGAGACCAAGAGGAGGAGGACCCAGGACCCACAATGTACAGGACAGAGTCCCACAACACCCAGGTTTTTCTCTGAGCAGCCCATGCATTCTGATGGGCCAAGGTAGTTTCTTGGACACCCTCACTCTCCAGCTCCCTCCCTCCAGCCCATCACCCTACCAATCTGAAGCAGATGTTCACAGGGTAATGTCTAGCCCACCCTTGCCACAGGCCCTGGCAAACTGTATCCTGATGCACAGCACTTGGAGAAGAGTTGTGGCTCTGGAGGTGCTGAACATGTGAAACAGCTCTCTGGCCTTGAGACCTTTCCCATGCTCTGCTGATTAGGATTGTCCAGATGACAGCTCCAGTGAGGAAGGCAAGGCATGCCCTGTGCCCTTCCAGGATGGAAGGATGGTCAACATCCCCATCCCCAAGGTCTTTCTTAAATTACTTAACATATATTTGCATGTAATTTAATTTAGAGACCTAGAACATGATTTAGTGTTGAATTCATAAGCCCTAGGAAAACGCAGCAGCCCAGAAACTCAGTTGAGTGTGGGTCTCATTGCTTCTGACATGGTCCTCACAGGCAAATGACCTTTGCCATATGCATTGTCCAACAGAAAAAGAATGGCAATAAAACTTCTCACTTTATCTTCTAAAATTTAGTCTAATCAGATCTGGCATGAAAATTACTTGCCTTCAATCATATAACGAGCACTGCTACAAGGCAGACTTACCTGGGTGATTTGTCTGTACAGTCCTATATCTTAACTTGCCTCAGTTTCTTTTAAAACTCAACATTCAGTCTGAGTGATCTGGTTAATCCCTACTTTGACCCTAAGCACAACATTCTCATAATGTTTTTCAGCCTCACAAAAACATTTCAATTACCTCAACTCAGGTTTAGCCTATTTTTTCCTTTCCTGGAAAACACATGTGAGCTCAGTTGTTCCAGAACATGAAACATTTCTTTCTGCAAATTTTTAGCCTGTGTTACATTAAGCAATTGAACTTCCCCTCAGCAACAAAACCATAATAAATGTTCAGTTTCCATTGCACAAAGGGAAAGTCAGAGCAGAGTCTGCTTAGCTTCCTCAGCCTGTGAACTAATGAACACAGACCAGAAATGACTGTCTACAAGACCTAGTTATCTGCCCCTGAAAAAGGAACATACACTGCAGGAGAAAATGAGATTGCAAGAAAGAGGGAAGCTGGAGGATTAATAATTACAGGAAAGGCAACTCATTATGGAGCCTAATATGATCATTACGTAACCAAGCTTTGTTCAAGACTGTTCAGATGATAAAGCAGTATCACTTAGAATCAGCTAATGACTTGCTTGAAATGCATTAGAAGCTAAAAGGTTTTTTAGCAGGAACCTTGACCAAACCTTAAACAAGGTGACTGATTATTATTAAATGTGGTCTGTACACATGAGGGATGCTTTCCTCTCTTCAGAAAAGAAAATGGCTTTCATCTTGCTGAGAAGGTTTGTCTTTAGAGGGCATATCTGAATTCTTCTAAGTCCCATTATTTTTGCTGTATGTCTGCTTCAATCTAACAATGCTCATGGGGCAGCACAGCCTGGTTCATTCCTCCAGCAACATGAGTGAGTCTCAGCTAGTTCTGCTTCCAAATCTGCTCTTCCAAAAACAAGTCACCTTTTAAGAGTCAACTACTATTGCAAAGAGGCCTTAGGCCAGAATGGCCAGCTCAGACCTCAGCCATAATCCACATTATCCTCCACCTTCCCCAACAGTCTAATCTTCTTTGCCCCAGCGGATGGACGAGTGTCAGCCTGTCCATCTTCTGCTAGATGGCAGCAAAGTCAAAAAACTTGTTGCTTCATGGTTTGTTTTATCATCAATGAATGATGCTCATGGCTTTCCTTGTCTTCCTTCCTAGTAATCCTTCCTGGTAAAGGAAAGCAGATTCATCCTGTTTTTCATGGACCATTTCATGCCATTCCAGATGTACAGATGTTTTCCCCCACATCACCACATATTCTTCCCTTTTTTGTGGTGGAAGTGATCCCATTCAGCCCCAACAGAAAAGAGTAGAAGGACATAGGGAAATTGAGGCATTGACCATAACTGTATTTTTATCTACCATTAACACAGAGACCATATATCAATATATAAATCAGAGCAATGTTGAACTATTCTAACAGTTGAAAGCTCCTGTTTATTTCCATGGCACTGCTGTTCCTTTTGCCAAAAAAGACCAAAATATATGTTATTAACCAATATGGGATAAAGTCTGATTTCATTTTCGTTGGTGGAAATCTGATGTTCAGCAATACACATTATTTCTACTCGGACTTTTATGAGCATTTTCATTTTTTCAATAGCTCTCATTAAGACTTCTATTGCTTCACTGTGCTAAAAGATCTCCTGTTGGATATTAAGTTACAGCACAAGAAGCAGAGATAGATAGTTGCGTATATTAATCTGAAAGCTCGTAAAAGACACTATAACGATACCTGATAATGTCATTCAGAGATTCAGCAGGAAATAAACCCATGAATTTCAAATGTATTTATTTTAATGGTACCTCCAGGTCCAGATAGGATTCTGCTGTTTGCCTGGGAAATGAGGTGCTCTGGATTAGATGAATAAAAGAATGATTGAAAGCAAATCACTCTGTATTTGCTTGGAGTGACAAACGATATCAGTGCATGCAAAAGACCTTCATCTCTAGTGTAAAATTTTTGTAAAAATGAATATAATTTATTCCTTAATTGCTATAAAATATTGGACACTCATAGACCATGGACAGCCAGTGACCATACAGATTTATAATGACATTTAGTAGCAGATAACAGTTAAGTGCAAGGACTAACGTGAAAGATGCATTTATTTATTAGACAGTTACTGCAGCCCCTGACTGATGAGTGGGATGCAGAGGGTAAGATGCCTTCCCAATCTCAAAACTTAAGCATCATTAAAATAATAACCATATTTATATCTTCAGAGTACTTTGTAAACATTAACTAATGAACTTTCACTACATATTTGTGAGGAAGACATTTTAGAGATGAGAATACACACAAAGACATGTAATGATTTATCCACGGTCACAGTACAGTCAACATTAACAGATATTAGTACACAGTATTCATTAGGCCACGTTTACATTGGGAGCAAAGTCTTAAATATTTTATTAAAAAATAATAAAACACTTCTCATCCAAAGCAGAACACTACTGTAGCTGCAACATATGGCCTGTTCAGAAATAAAATTACCTTGTGCAAGGTCATCTCCTCTACCTCTTGCCAAATAAGCCACTTTGTCTGCTTGGTTTATTCCCATAGAATCGAATATAGAGACATTACAGTACAGTGACATTACCTACAGACTCTCCCACAACTTGAATTATTTTTACTTAATACTTTCTATAAAAAATAAGAGGATTGTTTCAGAAAAAATTCTTTTACAGATCTGTCTAGTTTTTGGGGTGCCATGGCTAACTGTCCTAATGCAGGTCTAGCTCAAGGTGTTGGTAAAAAACTACTATATGCCTGCTCTTTGAATTCACAGTTGGAACCAGCTCCATGTTTACAGGGTGATAAATTCACTGGGCCAAATTCACAAGAAGGTCTGATACCAAGGACAAATACAACATGTCAGCTGAAGAATTCAGCACTCTTAGCTCTCCCCTGCTCCTCAGGAGAGCATCTCCTCAACCACTTCTGTTCGTCCAAACGACTCCATTCATAGATGTTGGCTAACTCAGCTCACGTGGACTGAACCAAGGAAGGGAGTTTCATGAGCAGCCCTACCCGCAAATCTGAGCAAATAGGAGCTTTTTGTAGCACAGCAGAAACACTGTTGCATCTATTTGCAGTGCATGTTTTCTTGCATGCTGGGACAACCCATCAATGTCACATACACCTTCAATCATAAGGCACAAGGGATGATTCAGTCCCACTCTTACTTCCAGTCTATCGTAGCATCATTTTCATTACATCGATAGACCTGTAATCCCTCTACAAAAAGACTGGATGATGAGGACAAAGCCACAAACATTCCACAGTGTTTTGTGTAAGAGCACTTCAGTTATGGCAGTCATTCACAGCATCAAAGTATTTAATCTTAAAGGTAGGTACAGCCTGTTGGTACATTTTACTACAGCTTCAGTTCCTCGATGATCAGAGCTTGGGAAGCAGATGAAGATCAACTAGGATGACATGGGAATTTAACCTGAACCTCTTTCATGATCTGCATATTTACAATGCTGCTCAGCTTTTAACTTCCCTTGTTCAGGATCTCCATCTCAGTGTTGTCTTTGAAATCTGTCACTGATACAGGTATGACATTGCGTCTTTGCATTCTTAATTTATTCAGCCCCGAAGGAAAAACAGGATGTCCATCCTATTTTACTTTGTCATTTCACTTTTCAAAAATTTTTCTTTTCCTGTCTATAGTGGAAACTGGTTTTGATTCATTGTTTGATTTCCTTATCTTTCTTTTGCTATATGATAGACTATATCCTGCTTTCCTCCAACTATAGTTAAGGTAGATTAAGCCTTAAAGGGAAAAATTAGTTTGAACAATGCCAAAATCATACAGGGATAACTCTGAAACCAAGGAGACATCTATATGCCTACCCGTAGCATCTGTAAACCATAATGTAGTTATAGTAAGTCTTTCTTTTCCCCTCCCAAACTGTGTTCCAATCTGTTCACTTTTTGGTGTTTGTTGAACTACAGCAGAAATAAAGCAGGACATGTATGCCAAAACACCACGACATTTTGTTTCAGGCAAGAAGAATTTTATGCTTTTTAATAGTAAACAACATTAGTTCACTTCTTACCAGAGTAAATATCCTTTCTTTCCAATAACTTCTGCATGGTCTGCCTCAGGTATGTGGTTTATAAAGGGACAAAGTTGGATCAGTTTATTCATTCAAATAATCCTATTAAGAACAGTGGGAAGTCCAGAGGCTGGCAAGAAAAATAATCCATTTGTTGAAGTGTTTGGATAAAGTAAGAGAAAATGAGTCCTATCTGGTTTTTGTATAGTCTTAAGGGAGAACAAATAGTTAATGCTGGAAAATATATTAAAATCATCATTTTAGAGTAAGAGGCCATTTTCAGATAGTAGAAAAGAAAGGTTTTCTGTAAATGAATACTCTACCAGGCACCTGATTTTTAACAGCAGCGCGTGGAGATTCAGTTTGACAGAACCATTGCTGAACAGTAGGTTATCTACACTTGGAAAAATGGATTTCTCTTTTCTCTGTGTAGCTTTTAAACACCTGTTATTATAGATACTAGCAAGGTGGTAGATTGTGTCTCCCAAATATGGTTAATTATATTTAATAGCATTTCATCTCATGCATTATAAGCTGTGAATAAAGAGAGTACCTGGGAAATAAGAGAGCTGCCAGTCTTGGAGAAGAGAAAGCAGTGGGAAGCAATTACTTCAGAATAGAATCAGCCACTGCTTAGTCTCATGGATTTATTTATTTCTTTTGTCTAGTTTCTGTCCTGTTTCATAAAATGCAATATTATTTGCCATATATGCATTTCAAGTAAAAAAAAATTAGAAAAATGCCAGGAGAAGAAAACAATTGTCCACGCACCCATCTGAACAACTAAAGCATTAAAAATCCTGTTACAGTTTATAGCAATTGGGATTAGAAATGCCACAGAGTACCTTCCTGCCATTCTTTTACAGACAAGTCTTCTGGGCTTTTCCAAAGCAGTGCCTGCCAGATTAGGCCTGTAACACTGACTTCCAAGGGGGCATATATTAAGACCCAGTCTTGACAGGCAGGATTCAAAGCCCCTATCACTTTGAATAGCCCTTCGTCACTGTGAACATTTTGGATCAACATCACTGTCCAGTGGATAAGTAGGGTAGGGGAAGCTACTTCCTTTTAAAAGTTGATTTACTGCAGCTTAAAGGCCCATGAGTCTCAAAATGATTTTCCAGAACCAGCTTGGGCAGCCATCACTCAAACAGTACCTTTGTGTTACACCTTTGAGGTTTCTTTCTCTTTTGAAGTTAATAGCCTCTCAGCTATTCATCTGCCCAGGCTGTGCCAAGTCACTGTGGGGACTGGAGCAGCTGGGGGTGCACAGAGGTTCTGCACCCCATTATTTGTGTCACATGATGTGTGGTGGTGCCATGCAGTTTGTGGGTATTGTACAGAGTATCGGTGCCTTCCAGGTCCTGCCAGGTCCCCAGAAAATGGCCTGGACCTGATCAGGCTGGGCGTGCTTTCCAGTCTGACCACACGCAGACCTGATCTCCATGCAGGATGGTGGCAATCACTTAAACTCAGTGTCAGTGCACCTACAACCCCCCCAAGTAATTTTTTTTCAATGATTGTTTTCTTGCAATAGTTTTCTTGATTGAGTAATTCATGGCATCTCATGCACAACAAGCAAAACATAAAACAAATTGAAAACACTACCTCTGAGACATTTCTGAGTGCCAGAACAATAGCACACTACTCACATTATTTAACACCTTCAAGTGGTTTGCAATGAATTCCAACAAACCAACACAGAGCAAGAACTCTGCACCACACCTACTCGAGTCCACAGAGGTTTCCTTCCTGCCCACAGGCACATGGTTGTACTTGGGAAGTAAAACATACTCTGTTCTTCTTTCAGGAAGCAAGATAGCTACCTATTTATGAAAAAGAAAAATGCACTTCAAAATCATACAGAAACACTTGGCTACACAACACCAGCCATTGCTATTGTAATCCTACAAAGCAAGGTCCCCTGTGCTAGCCTGGGCTGGGCCAGCCCTGCTCTGGCTGCTGGAGGCTGTACAGCTGCTCCAGGTTTCTTGTATTGTAGAGCTGAAATATGGGATGCTGCAGCAGGCAGCACCACATGGGCAGCTACATCTCCCCATCACTCCCCAGCCTGCCTGGCTATCCTCACAGCTGGAGAGCACATGCCCTGCAGAAGAGCTCTTCGGAGTATGCAAGAGTTACCTGTCTCTGCACAGCTTCTTTCTGTCTACATGAACTAAGAATTTCTATTCCTTTTATGATTTTCAGTGAGAGGGAGACCACTTCATCTGTAGCCAGGCTTACATGGCTATCAGAGTCATCCCTGATTAGTCTGATACCTTGAGTCCCTTGGAGGGGTTTGGGTCCCTCAGGAACACGTGGAAAGTTTCAGTAGTGTAACACTGTAAATTCAGGTAAATACAACCTACTGAAAGGTAACAAATGTGTTAATTTTATTAAGTGTTTCGGATTTCCCTTCCACTTTTTCAAAATTTCCCTTTTTGTTTACAAAAATGGATTACACATCCAAGAGATGCACAATGAAAGGAAGAAGGATTTCCTATGCTTAGAAACACTTTTATACAGACTTGCAGTGTACACTTTGAAACAAGGAAAAGAGGAAGCTAACACTCAGCACGTGCTCACATCTTCAAACAAGTGGATAGCTGTGTGAAACAAAAGCTGAATGTGTATTTGGACATCTGAACAGGAAAGCCAGCATCTTTTGTGGGCACCAACATCTTTATTTCATAGGAACAACTCTTGAGGCTTGAGATGTGTTTGCTAGGCTCACAGTAGGAAAGAGGATTTCCAGGATGTGGACAACCTTCTTTAGCACTTCAGGAGTCATGGCACAGTCCAGCCCTGTCCTAGGGAAGGTGAACTGTAGAGAAAGATGGACATTTTCTGATGGTACCTGAGGCAAGCTAAAAAAATAAAAAAACATCGGTCACCTGGAATCAGCTTGATTGACTGGGCTCTTTAGCACAATTTTTAAAAAATTCCTTCCTGATATCAGTGCTAAAGCTTGTCTTTGCAGTGCCCCTTTCTGTTTCCAGCCATACACTGGTAATAGGTACTTTTCTTGAAGTATGACAGAACTAGTGTGTCCAGAAAAATTCCTGGTGAGTGTGGTAAATCAGACAGGACACATCACTGCATTCCTCGGAATGGGGGAAGAAAGGCAGTGCCACCTTTCAGAAGAAGTTTTTGGAGATGGTGTTGAGAAATAATAAGATTGAATCAGCTGAAGTTAAAGGGCAGTCCACATGAGCTCCTGGTAAAGAAATATTTAGCAGGAGGAAAACCAGCTGGGCTAAGGAAAGGCTAAATGTTATCCTCAACACAGTGTGCAGCAGTACCTGCATGCAAAATGCTGCACTGAAGGATGTTACCCTGACCATCTCATACTCCTTCTGGAAGAGCTCAGCTGGCAGGAGGCAGCAGCATCAGGAAACAGCCCATCAGTTCATGCTTGTGTTGAGGTACCAGCTGCAGGTAGCTCTGTTTGGAAGCTGCAGATGGAGATGCAGATTGAGCTCAGGGAGGGGGGAGCCCAAAACAAGCAGCCATGAAGCCTGAGCTGTTTCCATGTTACTGCATCATGAATGTATTGCTTTATGGAATGAGTCATCTGGGACTCTGCTATGGGCAACCCTTGGTAGAATCAGTAATGAAACTTGACCTGACTACACGACTGTGGGGTGCGTAGGGAGGCAAGTGGGGCACTCATGGGGTCACTGGAGACACTTGCTGTGGAGGAGTTTTGGTCCCAGCAGTTAAAGTCTCTGGCACTGGAAGTGTGACTGCCAGAGAGCCTTGTGGATGATATAGGAACATTTCTTAACCCTTGCTAGCCTCTCTAATGAGATTTGATCATCCAGAGTCTGAAGGAAGGCATAAGTAAAAGAGAGAGGTAGGGAGACAAGAAGACAAATTAAGTTCTACCAGACCTCTACAGCAGATCTTTTTCCACCTAAATTTGTTTCAGAGTCTCACACAGCTAACAACAGAGTCAGAGCTGTTGTACATGCATGTACAATGAAGCTCATGGAATTCTTGGAAGTCTGTTCCCTCAACATGTGCAGACCGATGCGACAAACCATAATGCTCTCACAGCCTGTCTGACGCCTCCTGGAAGGAAAGAGAAGGAAGAAAATTAAGGGGAGACAGCTGCAGCATGTTGACAGTGTTTATCTGCTGTGTGGGCTCAATGGTGGAACTATTTCTCAACTTCAGACCTTACTCTTAGCTAATCTGTCCGTGGCAGAGTCACCGAGGCTAATGACTCCTTCATTTTCTCTGTAGTATCCTCTTGACTGGATAGCGTACACCAGGAATGTGTCAGCCTTGGACTGACTCATTGCACCAAATCATATAGTCAACAGAATTAACTAGAACTTGTGAGCTTTCCATAGACCAAATATCTAGATTCTGACTTTCACGCAAAAATGAAGGTTTTGGAGAGCCTGCATTACTCACCCAAGGCTTCCTGAGCATCCAGAGAGAGACAGGCACCCTGAAAGAATAATTTAAGTTGTAGGAGGAAAAATTGCATTCCTTGACTATGGGAATAAGAGAACTTAAGACATTTGGACTATTAATTTAGATGCCTCATTAAGTGCCTATGATGTAATGGGATGAATTTAGGCAAAAGCGTTCATGTCACTGCAACAACAGGAGCCTGGAAGGGTTGCTGCTGTGTTTTTACTCGGAGAAAGTCTAACTCATCATTTTCCCCCAAGTCTTTGATCTCATCAGTGGCTCTGCTCAAGTCACTAATCCCCAAAAGCACAAAGCATTCTATTTTCAATTTAGAAAGAGAGTGGGTGTATGGATGAGTGTACCAAAATGAGTTTGAGGAAACCAAAGCAAGATGGAGCGTATAATTTCAAAACCCCATCCTCTGCAAGGGAAGTGCTTCTTTCTCCCTTTTCATGATTCAGAGGAGAACATCAGATTTCCTGCTACTGCTGTAAAGGCTGAGCGTTTAACAAGACATACTGTTCTCTGGTCTGAGAACCTCTGCAATACACAAAGCACATTTTAAGAAATCGCTGCTTTTATTAACTGCAAATATACAAGCCAGTAATGAAAACTAGAAAGGACTATGACCCAGTTCCTCACAGCTATCAAGATTCACAACAACCAGCATCAACTAACAAAGCTGTAAAGCAAATAGTTTTAATGTCTTAAAATAAAGCCAGAAATATCCAGGGTAGGAGTGTAACTGGCCAAATGCCCAACTTTCACACAACATATTCATAACCTTCTGCCTATGTTACAATTTCATGGTAAGTGATCTTGCCTGTGGAGGGAGATGACTCTGTATGGAAAACTGAAGTAATGTCTCAGTTTCACACTGATATATATGTAGAGAGTGGAGTTTTTCTGTTACAACCTGCATTGCAAGGCAGAAGTAACTTTCTTGTTTCCGCTAATAAATCCCTTGGGGTGAATTAAAGTAAATCAATACTAGAAGATTAGTATTTGCAGATATATATATATATATATGGTTTATCACAGGTTGCAAAGGAAAACAGGTGGTTGTTACTACCTATAGTAATATTGCAATATAAAAGTACAAAGACATCACCCAAGAAAATGTGTAAGAAAAAAGAGAGAGACAGAGAGTAAGAGTTGGAAAAAGAGAAAGAAAGACAGAAAAAAGTAAAAATATATATTCACTACACAGAGGTCTCTGACAAACTTGTTTGGTGTCATTGTCATTGCTGGTGTCTCTATGTCTGAGTGAAGCCCATGAAACATAAAGTTTGATGGGTTTATATACCCTCAGGAACACCCCTGGTGCCTCCTCCACGTGTGTGTGGGCAGTGCTGTTTTTGCAGTCATGCTGGTTTTTTCAGAAGGTGGAGGTGCTGGTTTTCACACAGTCATTTAGGCTTGGGGCAGTGCAATGCTCCAGAGGCATCCCTGCTGAGAGCAAGGCCTTCTCCAGGGTAGAGGTGGGCATGTGCACAAAGGGCCTCTTTGGACATAGCCTGGTGCATTGAAGGTAAGCATCACACACTCAGAGGGTTGCCACTGGCTTTCTTTAGATAAGCATCACACACTCAGACACTCACCCCTGGACCTCCACAAAGTTAACAGTTTGTGGGGCTACGGCCTCTTCCCTTCAGCCTTTATCTTCAATTTTCTGGCAGGAGGCTTCTTTGCACAATAGCAATGGTTTAAGGCAATTAAAAATCCAAATCCTCACACTTTCATACATATTTTCTGAGAAAAACCCACTAAATTATTAAGAGACTAAGTTGCTGTTGAGATTGAAGTTATAGGATCATAGAAATGTGGATTGGAATATGCCTTCAAATGTCATCTATTCCAATCTCAAGGCAGGCCTGTTACCATCCCAAGACTCTTCCTCATGGAAAGCTATATTAGGTTTTGTCTTATTTGCCAGTGAGATAGGGGTTAACTTCTTTGCAATGAGAGCAGGTATCCACCATAAACACCCAGGGCTTTTTGAGCATGGCTACCACTAGTCAGTCACTTCCTAGCCTGCACTGATACCTAGGGTTACTCTGACATAGATGCAAAACTCTGCAGTTGTCCTTGTTAAACTATTTGAGCTGTTTAGCCTGGCCTAGTTGTCATATTTGGCAAAGGTCTTTTAGACTGAAGCTCTGCCACTTATCTTGCCAAATGTTTATTCTAATTAAATATTGTCTCTAAATTTGCTGATGGTTCATTCTATTATCATTCAGGCTGTTGGTGAACACATTAAACAACACTTGCAGTGCTCCTCTCATTAGTGACCACCAACCAGATGTGAGCCACCCTTTGAGCCCAGAGGTCCAGCAGCTCTTCAGTCCACCAAGCATTTTGTTTCTCCAGCCCATATTTCTTCAGCTTCCAAACGAGAATGCTGTGGGTGATGGCATCAAAATCACTAATAAAGTGTATTGTATACATGGCTCTCACCTTCTCCACACAGACAGTCACACTTTTATAGCAGGCAATCCATGTTGACTATTTCTAAGTATCTTCTTACCCATCACATCTGTGAATGGATTCCAAGAAGATGTATGCCCTAATCTTCTCTTGAACAAAAGTGAAGTTGGCTGACCTGCACACAGTGAGGTTCCCTAGGTCCTCACTCCTTCCCTCTTCCACTTCTTAAGGATTTACTGCTACTTTTTTTGCTGTTTTCATAGACGTGCCCCAATCACCATGATTTGTCAGAGACAACAAGCAACACACTATTCAATTATATAAGCCAGTTCTTTCAGCACTCTTGGAAAATGTCATCCAGCCCCACAGGTCTGAATGTTTCCAAGTTCTCCAGGCAGTATCTATAGTGTTGTTCCCCCACTGTTGCCTGTCCCTCCAGTCTCCAAATTGCGCTGATACACACGGTGGTCTGGGAGCAGGTTTTACTTGTGCAAACGAAAGCACAAAGTTTTGTTCTGCAGCCTTCTCTATATTGACCAATACTAACTCATCTCCTCCAACAGACCTGCATCTGCTTTTGTAACCAGCATGCTTGTAGGATTCCTGGTATCCTTAAGTTCTCTCACTAATATCAGCTCCAGAACTTTGACCTTCCTGATTTTGCATGTACATATGCAAGCTATGGTTTCATATCACTCCTTTGCTGACAGCCCTTCTATTAGAATCTGGTGTCCTCCTTTTTTGTCTTTAGTTCACCAACTTTTGTCCTGAATGCTAAGCCATAGAATCACTGCTAAAACATATCCTTTAATCTGTTTATTATCTAAACAAGACCATTGTACTTTCATAAGTACAATGAAAACAGCTCTATAGTTGTCTGCTTCTGTCTCCTGCTGCTGTCTGAAGAAACTGTATCTTTTGCTACATCTGAAAAGCTTGGAATTTTGCAATGAAGAATAACAAAGATGAGCCATAGCACAGTCAGTGTCTTGCGTGATGAAGTGTCTATTTATTTTTACAGCAAAGCTCTAAAATAGAGGCCTATGAAGATGTAACACTGACATCTTATTGCACTGTAGCTTTTGGGGCCTTGCACATTCTTTAGTCATTCCCACTTGCGTAAAGTTGACAGAATAAATAAATAAAAAAGCTAGCAAACCCAAGGAGTCATTGCAGCTGTTTATTCATTTTTGTTTCCTTCTGATTTAAAGCACTGAGTAGTGCAGAATCAGGCTTCTATACTATAATAAATCACATTGCTAAACGATATCCTAAAGGATACTTTTAAGAACGTATACGTTTACTTGTGGTGATTATAAGAAAAAAGATCTCTAGCTTAAAAAGGAGCAAGAACTTACCCTCCCTTGGGATGGGAAGGCCATAATCATATAAGCCTGTGTGCAAAGACTCGATAAGATCATAGACCAGGAAGGTTGTTATGTCACAGAACTGAGTTTTACCAGTATCAGAAAGTATCAGTATCATAGCAGTGTCCGTGTCCTTCTTCCATCCAGGTAGCTCAGTTTTTCATTTTCCCATAACCTGTAAAGATACAAAATACCCTTCTTTTTTCTCCTTTTTGTGTGTGTGTGTGTGTGTGTGTGTGTGTGTGAACTTCTCAAAAATGGTCAGGCAGGACTTACCCTCTGCCATACAGTCTCTGCCCTCATTCCCAAAAGCATATGCTTTAGCTAGGAAAATGATAGGAGTATAGCAGAGGTAAAGGCTCTGCTTCTGCTTCTTTCCACTCAAACAGTTACTTTTTGGTTACTTTTTCATTGAGACTAAAATCCTTTTGTCCTGCTTGTATCCTGCACCTCAGACTGGGACAATCAAAATCCCATTACCCTTGGAAGCAAGGTCTCCTGCAGCCCTAACAGCTTTTCAGATCTCCTTCCTGTCTCTTAAATCACTCCCAGGATCTTCAACAGCACTGTATTTGTTGGCCTCCTTCCTTATCTTATACACACACAGAGTTTCTGTAACTCCTTTAACATGAGCTTTTGAGGTTTTCTTCAGCCCTTTGGATATCAAGTTATCCATTAACACTCTTTGCTGGGGCTAAGCACCCAATGGTTATACTTAGTGTTGTTTCTCCAGCCTCCCTCCCTAACCAGGATGTTTATTTTCCATAAGACTCTTACAAGTCTAATCTTCTCAGTGGAATTTGCATTTGTCTAGTGAACACAAATTCCCTCCCACTGGCACCCGCTAGCCTCTAACAAGGTAAGCCATTCTTACAGGATGTCTAACTCCTAAGCAATAGACAAAATCTCTTCTACCTAAGATCCCTTTGGCTTTTGCAATATGCTGGTTCTGCAAACATATCAATAGGGGTGCTTTTTGAAGGGCCTTGAGGGTGCTCAGTTTGAAGAAACAGTACCAGCTAGCTTAGCCTGCTTCAACCAGTTGGTCGTGACTCTTGCCAAGAGGAGTGGCTGTTTGCCAAGATTTACCCTTCTTAGCAGAATTTTTATAAGGACTTACCAATAATGGGGATTAGTCCTGATTTGAGCTCTCAGACACCAGTCTCCTGTATAGACACATCCATTAAATCCCCAGTGCATGGGAAGAACCAGCTCCTTCTGCACCCAAAGCCTGTCCCTGTTTGAAGGTCCAGACGGCTCCACCGGTGCAAACCGCTGGTTATGGACAGCGGCAGTAGCCCCAGCATCCCCCAGCAGGTGTGTTAAGCCCAGTTTGGAGATGATAACTCTGCCTCCAAGGCCTCAGCTCTGCAACTTGCACAGGAAGATCTAGTTCAAGTCCCCAAGCAGACGCCAAGTGCTGGAAAGGGAATTCCTGCTATACTTTGTATAGGCTGTGCTGGCAACAGCACTTTTGTTAGCGTGTCTGCATCTGCACTAAGGCTGCTGCTGGCATAGATCTTCTCTATTAAAACACATGCCTCTACCCCAGCCAGCATTGTTGTTGCAGCCAACATTTCTAGTGTAATCCTAGCTAGAGCTCCCAGCCAGCTGTAATTGTATGCAATCGGCAGCGTCTGTCTGCTCTTTGGTGAAAGGTCTGTCCTGGAGCATGATGATCTAGCAATGGCTCATCAGTAATACTTATCCAGGCATGAAAATGCTTCTGAATTTTTCCATCTTTCAGCCTAAAGAAATTATCTCGGAGTAATGGTAGATTTACACTCGTTAAATCAATATCTTTCCCATAATTCCTACCTGACTGGGAACCTCTCTTGGACCTCAGAGAGAATGGAAAGTTTGGAGGAGAATTGTTTTTAAAGCAAAACCACTCCAAAATACCCATCTTCAGCCAAACAATAGAGGTTTGGCACCATCCATCACAGCCTAGCCATCTTCCAGCTGTATCTGAACATACTTGCGAGAAAGAGCCATGCTGAGAGACAGCTACTGTCACATACAGCTGAGGGAAATAAAAGGAAAAGCTCTACTTCTCATCTCCCACTGATTCCCCCATGGCAAATTCTTCCAGAAAATTAATTAAAGTTCTTTGTGTCTTGAATTCTATATTTGGCTGCAATTCTTCACACTTATATATTCTGTAAGTGCCAAGGGAAGAAAAGTGTTATAAATTGTTGCATGTTATGTTGCAGGAACCCTTTCTTTCCAAGGCAGTAAAAATTACACCCACTTGAGCTTAATCAGCCTATCTCCTAGGTCTTCCACTAACAGAAAACCCTTCTGAAGTTAAGCTGATGTTCAGTGAGATTAAATATGTGCTGCAGTGATGGTTATAAGCAGCATGAACAGGTCCAGCTGCCTCAAGGACACCCCTCTGAGGGGTACCCACTTCAGAGGACAAGCACAACGAGATATATCAATCAAAAAACAGCGACCCCTGGCACAGTCAGGCAGGGGCAAGAAAGGTTGAGAACAATGTGTTTTAGAAGGTCTCCAGCTGCTCCACTTGTGCTGGCCTCAGCGCAGGTCATCTCTAGGTGATGGTAATTTTGGTGGCAAGGCTTTACACCCAGTGCAGGAAAGCAGTGAGAGCTGCTCTGGGGAGTCAGTCTGAGCTGTGCTTTAAGGCTGCTTTATGTCATTGCCAAAGAGCCACCACCAAGCCCACAGACATCAGGACAAATTGTTGAACAAGCCCATAGGAAGACCTTGAGTTGAAGAGGAAACATAGGTGCTGAGTGGCAATGATTTTCATCGAAAATGAAGGGAACCTATCCATTTAACACCCAGGATATAAGAAAATAAACTACCCAAGGGAACTTTGCTTTACATCCCCAGAATTTTCTCTATTCTTTCTTTTTTGATAGTCCCTTTGTCCCTTCCCAGTGATAGTGTGCATAACACCATTCACCTAATTCTGTCTGGGATTTAAAATTTTTCCACAAAATCTGGACTTATGGGCTGCTGTACATGGAGCAGGGCTGTCGGTATCATCTTCTGAATAAGTAAATATACCTAAAACCACAGAGCTGCTGCAGTGGTGACCAGCTTTCAGCTGGCTGCCTTCCAGAGAGGGATTTACAGTCCCTGACTATGCCAGCATTGGAGAGTAAGAGGCAGAAACCCAAGCTAGCCAAAAGGAAATGCTGAAAGGAAGGATGTAATATAACCTAACTCCGCCACACTCCTCCCGGGCTTGGATTATTTCCCACAGGCTCCTGGAACTGGACTTCCAGCCCAATCTTCTCTTGGCTCACTCTCTGGCCAGGCATGCATAACCCTCTCTCACACGCAATGTTTGATGTACAGCAGAAATGTTGCCTCCTCTTTCTAAGTAACTCATGCACTTAGCTCTGACCTCACTTTCATTTCTTCTGCTCCTACTGCTCACATTTGTTCTTCCCTCCGTGGCAGCACTCTGGTGGTGCACTCCTTTTTCCTCTAGTGGGAAAAGCTGCTCTGTGCCAGTGGTGGTACCTCAGAGGGACCATGACCAAAGTCAGGTCAGGGACACTCCTGCAGTTGGTGGACAGATGAAAAAAGGAAGAAGGGACAAGTAGTTGAAAGAAACCTGTATGAGCAGATCCACTGTCCAGCAGTGCCCTTCACCTCACTGGAGGAGCTGGCAGGGACTGGGTGTGAAGACTGGCAGAAACAAGGGAATTTGAGGCTTGGGAGGTATCTGGCTTAAGTTGAGTCAGGGGAATGAGGAGCAAAAGTGTCTTCCTAAGTGTTTGCTTAATTGTCTTCTTTTTTTTCCTCAAAATCCAGATTAGTAATAAAAAGTTTATGTTAATTTCCCCAAAATTAAATTAGGTTGAATTCCCAAAGTCAAAACTCTTTAGCCAGTGATACACTGAAAACTGCCCTTGTACTAAAGATAAATATGAAAAATAGTTACAAGCTCTTTACATGATTGAATTCTGCAAAAAAAACCCCTTACCCTTTCAACCTGCTTCTGTTCTCCACAGATCTTTGTCTTTCTGAATTCATAAACATTCCTCTTGAAATGTGTAGTTCATTTTCTCTAACATTGCATACTGCCTCAGTCGCAACAGCTTGATGCACATAGCTTGAAGTCAGCTAAGCCAGGTTTCATTTAAGAATGGCCTACACACACATACACACATGCTCACTGACTGCAGTAGGAGGTTTCCTTTTTACTTTTTTTAAGGTAAAAGTTGACCAGCTGTTGGACAGATCAAACCCCATCACTTATAATGGACATCTTTGCATGTTAAAGCTTGTTCCCTTCTACAATTTCACTCCTCCCATACCCACACCTGTTGCAGAGTGATGGAGTACAGCCCATCTCACCAGCTAGGGAGATATTTCACTGTGTACAAAGAACAGTATCATCATGTACGCCAATGCTTCATTTTATGCAGAAAATAGGGAAATGGCTGTGCAAACCAGTTATGCATATGAAAACTATCATCCCAAACCTTGGCTAGCTTCACTGGAATACCAAAAGTCTTGTCACCTCTCCAAGGACTATTTTCTTATACTTTTTCAGTCTTTACTTGCTCCCACCCATTTTGACACCAAACCTGTTCAAAATAATCTATCACTGTCTTCTTTTACCTTTCAGATGAAGGGAGAATATTTTCCCTGCCTACAAGAATAGGTGTTCTTTGTTATTTCCACATTTAAATGAAATTATTCCATGGTAGAAACCTGATCTGGAAAGCTTAAACTCAGAGGCTGAAAGTTTCAGCAGGTAATTAGCATCTGAAAATAGAGCTGCTAAACAGGAGCAGTTTGACTGTGATATTCCAAATATACACCCCAAATAAGAATGAGGGGAAGAAGCACTGTGCTCCAGAATGAGCACAGGTTCCAATCCCAGTGGAGAACTGGGGGGAAAGGGATGTTCCAGTGAATAATGCTACTTCATTATGAGTCTAAGCCTGGAGAAGATCTGTGTCTGAAACAGCTCTGGCATTCCTAGTTGGTGGATTTTAGGTACTTTTATTCTGTTTCATTCCCGTTGTTGAACCACTCCTCCCTCTTTACCATACTTAGCATATCTGAAAAAGAAAGCAGTATTTTTTTTCCCTTTACAGACAGAATACTCTAGGACAGAGATATTGAGATCAGAGTCCTCAAAGGTATTCTGGTTCCTAATTCAAAGGAGATTCAACAACTCAGATGCATGTAAAGGTCTGGGATTATGCAGCCTTCAAAGGCTGTGTACCCACTCCATGACCCCAAGTCATGTTGAGTTTTCTGAGCTCCAGGCTTGTGTTTCAACATTTAGAGATGTTTTCTTCTGTTACAACACCTGGTTCCAAATTCAGTATAGTTCTTGCTGAATAAGGGAGTGGGACCAGTGCAGTAACAACACACACAGACAGAGGCAGGGATTCCCTCCACTGTATGTTTCTGCCTTCCATCCTCTGGCCACAACTCTGCATCAACCCCTCATCCACTGCAGTGCTACATCTCTTTGCTGGGCAACGGGCCAGATGCAAGCACATAGACACACACTCTGCCTTCAACCACCCTGCTGATGGGGTGCCATTGTTCTTGCCTGACTATAACCTCACACCATGTGCTGGTTTAGAGGTAAGCCAGCAGGAGAAATGAGCTCAACACGAGAGAGATTGTAAGTCAGAGCTACAATTTAATAATAATACTACGGTAAATACACTGACACAAAGGGAAATTGCTTCCAACTCCCAAAACCCAGCTGTATAACCCAGTGCCCTGGGGTACCAACCCAAAGGGGGTTTGTTAGCCTTATGCTGAGACCCGTGTGGCTCCCCCAAGTCCAAAGCAAAAAGAAGTGAAAAAACCTGTTGGTGCAGGTGATGGCTTTAGTCTCATCGAGAGTGGTGGTCTCTTCCTGTCGAGGTCCTGCTGCTCCTCTGGGTCCAACGAGAGGTTCCCAAGGTCTTCTTACCTACCCCTATATGTACCCTCAGGGAGCATCCAGTCCCTCCCCCGGGGTGGGGACTCACACAATGGGTGATTAACTCTGTGAGTCATGGGCTATTTTTGAACTCTTGATGGCCCATTAGCAGCTACGCCCCCTCAGGCTGGGAGTGGAGGTGCTAACGATTCCCTGGGAAGCTGCTGCAAATGGGCCATTGACCTTGGGAATGAAGAGATGGGGTAGAATACACAGCTTTCATCACCTCCCACACAGTGAAAACTGGTCCCACCTGCTGAACTAGGACACACCACAAGGAAAATTTGGCATTTGCTCCTCAGACCTCCTCCTTTCTCCCTGTGAGTCCCAAGAACAGAGGAAAGAGATGTACTTCATGAAGAGGTATTTCTTCTCCCCTCAGACTTCTACAATATTATGAATGTCTTCATCAACCATAGTTAGACCCAATTGCAACAGATCTTCAGAGAATTAGTTCAGGTGGTTTGGAACTGAGTCCTTTGTAAATCTTAAAACTCCATGAATTTATTCCTAAAGTTGGTTCCTGAGAATCACACCTTCAACCTCCAAAGCACAAAAATGTATCTTTTGTTAAAGGATTTAACTACTGCTTAGATTCATTAGCAAGGTAATTTTGGCCTAATTAGTCTTCTGATTTCTATGTTATCCCTTGTATGCCCTCAGAAATTAGTAAAATTACTTTTAATATATGCTAATCACAATAATCTGGTTTGTTCTTAATTATACATGTAATGGGGATAATAATTGGAAGATAAAGGGTATTCAGAAGGGCCAAAATACATAAATCAGGAAAAGGACAGAATATTATCGTTAAGCAATCAAAAATTATGCTTTTGAATATGT
Organism: Sakesphorus luctuosus; assembly: GCA_013396695.1. Taxonomy (NCBI): domain Eukaryota; kingdom Metazoa; phylum Chordata; class Aves; order Passeriformes; family Thamnophilidae; genus Sakesphorus; species Sakesphorus luctuosus. The sequence goes on from VWZD01001856.1 coordinate 144,676, forward strand.
GGAATACAATTTGTTTCCTATAAAAATTATCAGATTACTTCACTTCTTTTAGAGCTCCTTATTGCAGCAAAATTGATTAATAAATCTAATGATAACTGAGGTTTTGGCCTTACAACATCTGCCTGGTCTGAAATGAAACACCTAATACAAGGACAAAAATATGGGAAACTTATTTTCAGAATAAAGGTCAAAGTATAAATAAGTTGCAGTTTATAAATTTCTAAATGAAATTTTCCTAATTTCAGCATTTTCTTCTGGCAGAAAACACATCAATGAAGTTTCCTGAAGGTTCTCCTGTGTTTAAAATCAAAATGAACTGTGTATTTTTTCCCTTTGCATGGACTTAATGGACAATAACAGTAAAAGTAACAATTTCCTGGGCATTTATTATTTCTGTTCTTGAAAAGTACTGTCAAATTCTGTTCATGCTTTAGATGTTGCAGTGTAATGTGACTTTGGAAAGCATAGCAAGGAAGGAAGAAAAGAAATTATAGCCTTCTCTAAAGTTATTACAAGGGAGTAATTTAAAAATACCTTAATATAGAAAAGGACATAAATCAGGAAAAATGAAGATACTATAGCTATCCGTGTCTTTTTGCATAAATATTTGAAATTATAAGCATTTTTTCATCTTCTTGCTTTCTGATTGTAGGAGAATTGAGATGTAGAATTGTAATTTGCCTGGATGAAAACCAGGGGGTTTTTTTATAGTGGGTTTTATTTTGGGGTATTGTTTGGCTGCTTTCTCCTGTTGTTGGACTCATGTTGACAAATTGCGCTTTGACCATTCCAGTTCAATAAGTACTCCAGGTAATGCTGTCTTTAGCAGCAGAGCCTGCTAGCAGACTGCAACGACAGTGGGGGAAGCTGGTGCACATGCTCCGAACCTCTTGGACTGACACATTGGACAGGGTTTGTCTCACACACTTGTCTGTGAGTCTTTTCTTTGTGCCTGCCCCAGTATTGCGTCTATAAAGGATTTGCTGTTAAAATAGACCAGCTGCTGACATTTGCAATGGTGCTCAAGCATTCAGTCCTTATCTTGGATGATCCCATGGGTAAGATGCACACTTTTGATCAAGTATGTGGAAAGCATCCACAGAAGATTTTCAGGAATTTTAGGAAATACCTGATTTGAGTTGTCATTTGTTCACGTGCACAGTGATATTGGGCATGTCCATGCAGGCAGAAGCTTTAAGAAACCAGAGGGACACCCTGGCTCATCAGCTCTAGCCCACAAACCAGCTTCTGTAACTTATTGTAAAGAGAAAACTGCAGTCCCTGAGAAGAGCACACTGTGCTCTCTTGGTACAGCTCCCTGCTCTACCTGGTCATGTTCTCATCCATAGAAAAATTTAGACCAACAGGTCCCAGCATAGTGTCCATGCTTTGCTTAGGTATGGCCCATTTTCTTTCATACAAAATTTCTCAAGGAGACTTCATGGCAAACAAGCTGCATGTTATTTTTCAGAAAAAATACATCAGCATCTGACATTGTTCTACATTTTAAATCAGAGTGAATTTAAATTATAAGAACCTCAAATATTCAAAATTTCTCTTTGGTGCCTTCAGTCTGACAAAGGGCCAGAAAGAGTGGTGGCCACACCAAAGACATGAGGTGGAGAGGACACTTTAAAGCAAAACACAGACAAAAAACCTTACCTGCGTGATTAGCAAGTACAATGCATTTTGCAAAGAATCTCATTTGCACTGACCTTTGTCATTTAAACACAGAAAAATAATAGACAATATTTTTATTTTGAAATAAAAAGTCTTGTGCTAAAGGTCTTTCTAGATCTTCAGAGTTTGTTGCATTACTTTCTGTGGCTTTATGTCAGCAAAGGATTTGAACTAATTATCAAGCACAGTTTAGACAATATCAGGACCTCTCCTAATTTAGGCAACTTAAAATATCAACAACTATATTTTTAAATGACTTATGCATATGTGAGGGGAGATGCCAACCTTTCAGCAACTGGCAGCTGGGATCCCAGCACAGCTAGGACTAGGATGCCATCATGTCTGCTAATTTTCTTAAGAGAACTAACCACACATTGGGACATGCCTTAAAGCTTATTTTTAATTTTTAATATATTTTATTGAATAGGGAATTGGGGAATCAGAGCACATTCATCCATTTTTATTCCCTCTGTCAACAGGACAAAATGAGGCCAACTACACAAAATAAATTAAACATGAGCAAGTTGAAATATTAATTTAAAATAATATTCTGTACAGACACAGACCTTTCATGGTGACAAAATATTCAAAAGATTTTCTAATTGTCTGAGAACTTGAAACATTTGCTGGACAATTTGAATAATTAACCTTCCCATGAGGTATTAAAAATGTTTCAACCATCCACCAGTCTCTGTTTGACTGGTGACTGAAGTCATCTGGTATTGATTAATGCTATCAGAACTTTAAAGGGCAACAAATCTAAGCAAAACCAACTTGTATCTTGTGTAAGTGCTCATGATAATGAATCAGCATTATTAGAATCGGGAAGTCTTCAGCACAGCCTCACAAATAGCTGGCAACTTCCTAAACATTTATAGCCATCAAACATCAGCAGCACTAGCCAAGCATGAAAAGGTTTGGGTTTTTTCTCAACAAGCATATCACATTATTTAGCATGCCCCAGCACAGCATTGCAGACACTGCTACAAGCCATCCCTTCATGGCTCACAATGCAATCCAAATGCCATCACTGTTCATAACCTTGCTCTTTTCAAGAAAGTATCGACTGAACATATTTAAACCCTTACATGGGAAGAGGTCTGTGCAGATGCAATCTATCTACAAATGAAGCCACAGGCCAGAAGATAACTTTGATACTTTTTTAAGATGAATCAAATGGGAAATCCTGTGGTGTAATGGAGAGCACTCCAGACTCTGAATCCCAATGTCATGAGTTCGAGTCTCAGTAGGGACTGTCCCCTGGCAGTTCAAAGCCTCTCTGCCATCCAATCCTGTCAGATCTCAGATACCGAGCAGGGTCAGCCCCGGTTAGTACCGGGTGCTGTAGACAGTCCTGAGGACTTCACTGTCACTGTCCAAGCTCGCTCAGCTGTGGCAAATGGACCCTTAGGACTTAAACTGTGGGGCCAGTTCTGCGCACTCTGTGCCTCACCTAAAAAATCCACTGCACAGGCTGGAAGGGCACACCCACGTGGGAGAGCCCTTCCCAAATCTTTGTTTGTGAAGTCTGGACATACACACACAAATGGGAAAAGTAATCACTCATCCCTGTGGGCTTCATTTGACCTTCATCTACTATTTTTCCATGGGTGCATAACTGAGCGAGCCCAAATGTGGCCATACACCATAAACTATGAAAACACGCATAGAAAAATATGGTGAAGAGAAGAATGATATGAACAAATCTGGATAACATTTAACATATAGGTTAATTATCTTATTGTTCTTGGGTTTTACTGAAAACTACCAGGCAGCCTCTGGAAAATATGCATTGTTCGGAATCTGTTCAGAGTTTTAATCAAAGCTTCATTGCAATTAGTAGCAAATTATTGTTCATTCCTCTGGAATTCCTTGAAATAAGATCACCCTGATGTCAGCCTTAGACTATTCATACCCTTGCAATCTATAGTTCTATGGGACATTTGTTTTAATAATAAATGGAAGATCAAGTATTTGTGGGGCAAGCAGCAGTGATAAAGCCTTAGCACCATTCAATAGCATTTTCATTGTCAAGGGACTTGATTTGCCAGCCTTAGTCTTTACAGCTCCCAGTGAGGTGGGCGTGTGACCAGTTTTCCTCAGTAAATATAGTGATAGAAGCAGCTAATCTCTCCATTCCAAGGTTGGTTGGTCACACCCTGATAAGCACAGCCCCAGCCTGGCAGCTTCCAGCAACTCGCTCCAGCATCATGCGGCTAGGCTCAGCTGGATTTAGCTGCTGTTCAAATATGGTGCGCTTTTCTTGTCCAAGTACTTCATAGCCCTGTGAGTTAATTATTACTCCCTTTTTTCTGACCAGAGTGAAGGCACACTCATGGGAGTTGTTTGCCTAAGGCCAGGGTACTAGAGCTGAGCCAGGGGCCAGGAACTTAGGGATCCTGTCAGCCTTGCCCTCCCAATGCTTGCAATAGTCCCACTGTAAGCCTGACAGCATCTGGGCTGCTTCTCCATCATGCCTCAGAAAGGGGAAACAGCTGACTTTCCAACTCCTATTTCTCCCATGTAGTTACCCAAAGTCCTTATGGGACTGGAACTATGGGAACAGGCTGGTGCAGCCTGGCCAAGCTACAGGGGGTGAAGGTCCTTGCTAGAGATGTGGTGGAGCCCAGGCACAGCTCTGCTCCAGTCTTACTCCTTTCTTCCCATCACCATTGCTAGCAAGGATGGCAGGCAAAGGTGTGGAAGAAGGAAAGCAGAGACATCTGGCCACTCTTTTTCACTAAGGGAATGTTTCCGTGTGAACGTCATCCATGGGCTGTGCTGCTCTCTTCTTTCCAAGAACACACTGCAAAGCCACTTCACTGCAAGAGAAAATTGGAATTAAATGATCCTCTGTTGCAGAGCTGCACAAAGTCTTGATGTAGCGACATCTACCTCATCTACAAGTATGGTGCTGATGGGCCATAAGGGTACACTAATAGAAAAATAGATCATTTTTAACTACATCATTGAGAAAAAGCTTGCATTAAAAGTATCATAAATATCTGTTGGGTTTTTTCAAAGCCATGAGGTATGAGGCAAAGAAAATTAACCATGAGGGAAATTGTTGGAGTGGTGTCATTATTTTCATGGTTATTCCTAGCAATAGCATGAACAATGGGAGAACACTGTTAATTGCAAATATTTTCAAGCAATTCATACAGCAAAAAACCCATCCAGAGTGAAGGCATGTAACAATTTTAAAGGCAAAGATGTTACTAACAGTTCCTTTGAGTGGATGGAATGCATACTGTTTCTTTTCTGCAAATAACAAAAAATGTTACTAATTTGATTAATTATGAACCTTCAGAAATAAAAAATGCAGCATGGAAATCTTGATTAATAATCATTGCTACCCAAAGTTAATGACTGCTAATGATTAATTAAAAATTGCTCAAATGAGTTTCTGCAGCAGTTGGATGAAATTATATAGGAAATTACTGTGCCATGGTACACTAGACAAATGATTCCCCTAGTGTGTATTTATAGAAGTAAATTGCACAAAGCAAGCAGCAGAACAATTATCAAAACTAATCACTCCTGGAACTTGGGATCTTGTTTACCTTTTTTCTGGGGCTGTGAAACAGTCAGATAATAACCATGAAAACCATATCACCCACAGCAAGGCTTAACATCTGGTGATGGATGCTCACTCAGAGTGTCAGCATTACAGCAATATATGCTTTTCCTGCTCCCTTATAACCCTCTAGTTTTGAAGAAAAGTATAAAAAAATGTAGATACTGTTTTCTTTAGTGATCAGGGTCAGGGATGGCTTTGTTTCTCTTTAAGGGCTTTATCCATCAGAGAAATGCCGTCAGGCGAATTTATGTGCAGCTGTGTGATCACTGGTTTCAAGGAGCACCACAGATCTATTTGCACTCATCCCACAGCAGGATCAGTTCTTGCTCCTTGATTTTACTGTGGTGTGTTTTCAACAAAGTGAGGATGAAAACTGCTTTATATTACATTAAAAAGGAGGACAGGGTAAAGAGGAAAAGTAATGCAATTGTCAGAGAAGTATTTAAAGCAGAAATAAAACATTAATAATCTCATGAAAAGGAGAGAGAAACCTACAAAACTTTTCACACAGCTGTATTTTGTTTAATATGAGAATTTATTTTTAAGTGAATGGATGATTCACATGGAAAAATATGTCCTAAGTATTCATCATCTGTGGGAGAGCACTGTTACAACATGCATAATGTGGTTTCAGAGAGAACAGTTTGGCTTTGTAATAAAGATGTGGGCTTCAGTGGTAAGAAAAGTCTATGTTACTGTAAAAATATGTCAAAGTTCCAGAAATTAAACTTTCATTAATGGAAAAATATACCATCATTATTCCCAAGCTGTTATTACAACCTGGTCTTGTCATGCAGAGAAATACGCAGTTAGTTATCCATGCTACTGAGTCTTTCGAGAGTCTCCTTGAAAGACACCATCCCATCCATTTTATAACATTATAGTAACAGAGCTATGGAGTAATCATCTTCCCTTTTATAATATATGAGAGTCATAACACTGCAGTGGGGAAAAATGTCCACATCCTAAAACTTTCATTGCTCCTTCAGGGCTATAAACTTCTTACTTACGTCTGCTGTTGTGCTTACTTATCCTTACTTCCTGCATTCATGTGTTCAACATGAAAATCTACTGGTAAACAATCCTCTTGGTTATCCAAAGGCAAAAGCTCATTTCATGGATGTAAAGGGAGGCCCAGGTCCATTGCTTCATACAAAACCAGTTCAGTCAATGATTGCATTTGATGGGAAACCTTGAACCAGTGTTTGTTCACCACAGGCCATTTGTAAACAGTGTACGGAGAAGGTGTGTGTGGTCCTGGGCATAGATCAACATGTTAATGTGATACAGCGTCCAGTGCTTCCAGCTGAGGTGATTTACTGAAATGGGTATCAGAAACATGAATAGGATACAGCTTTTCCATAACTCAGAACTGAACCCAGATGAGTATTGAATTGAAATTAAATGTATCAGGTAATTTTTTTTAATAGCTCTTTTTGAAAAGGAAAAAAAAGTAAAAGTATGACATTTATCACTTTGGTTGCTTACTCATTTAAAACACTGCAAATGAAGTGATTTTCTGTAGCAGAAATACAGTTATTTTCTGTACAGGATAACCTGGGCCAATCTGAACTTTCATTCCTAGCTATACTACCATCTGGAAACTGATAACTTTTAGATTTTGTAATTAATCCTATTTATATGTACTTAGGGAAATGGATAGACATTTAAAACAAATAAGTGAGATGGGAAAAGATAAAAAAGAGAGAAGGAATCTGTTGCTGCAAAATAGCCCTTATTAGATCCATGTGTTTAGGTTGCCAGAGCCCAGGACAGGAGAAAATAACTTGTTTAATTCAATAAGAAACAAAGCAAAGATGAAGCATAATTTCTGCTCTTTAATCCCAACTTTCTGAGGAATGTGCTGGTTTTGGCTGGGGTAGAGTTAATTTTCTTCACAGTGGCTAGTTATAGGGCTGTATTTTGGATTTTTGCTGAACATGGGGTTGATAATATAGAGATGTTTTTGTTATTGCTTAGCAGGACTTACACAGGGCCAAGGTCTTTCATACTGCCAGGCTGACAAGGAAGTTGGGGGTGCATGGGGGGTTGGGAGAAGTCACAGCCAGGACAAGTGACCGCAAATGACCAAAGGGGTATTCCATACCATGTAACATCATGCTCAGTGTATAAAGGGGGGACAGGGAGAGGAAGAAGATGGTGTTTGTCTTCCCAAGTAACTGTTGCGTGTGATGGGGCCCTGCTGTCCTGGAGATGGCTGAACAACTTTCTGCCCATGGGAAGCAGTAAATTAATTCCTTGTTGTGCTCTGTTTGTATGTGTGGGGTTTGCTTTCCTTATTTAAATTCTCTTTCTCTCAACCCATGAGTTTTCCAGGTTTTATCCTTCCAATTCTCTCCACAGTCCCACTGGTGTGGGAGTCAGCAAGTGCCTGCATGGTGCTTGGTTTCTGCCTGGGGTTAAACCATGACAATGAGTAATGTCAATAACTAAAGTTTAAAACGTCCATTTGCCTCTCATCCGATCTGAAAAATTTAATGTGAATAATTTCCCCACAAAAATGAGATGCTAAGAAATCTTCAAGTAGGAAAATGCATCCATTACTGGGTACTGTAGAATGTTGAATATCTTTCTTCATTACTTTTTGCTTAAAAGGTAAGAATGCACACTTGTAATTTTGCATCACTTTTGACCCAGGCTGTAGCTTTCTTCAATAAACATCACTGACCCACACCATAAAATATCTACCTAGCCAAAAAGGCAACCCAATCAATGTGCATTTTTTGTAAGTAATAGTCAGGGGAAAAAAATGAAACAGAAAACTCCAGAGCACTAACAGCCATGCTAAAGAAGTAAAATGAATCTTTTAGTAATGTTTATACTAGTGACTTGTATCAACAATTCTAATGCAGACTGAAGTAAAATCTCAGCAGCCAACTCTAATACATGTTGCATAGAATTTGGAAAGATCAATATTTTGACACCTTTCTTTTGGCTAAACCTCAAATTATGATCCAAATCCTATGCATTACAGAACATTCCCATACCCTGTGGAGTGCTCCCGTTTACCCCTGCTCCAAGTAATCTGAAGCCTCCTTTAAGACAGATGTTTGTGCAGATCTATTTAAATTAAAAGAAACATGGGTTCCAGTTTCCTCTTGGGTATCACTCTAGGCCTGTGGAAATTCAAGTCAGGTAGAAAACGTTTTCTTGTGCAGACAGGAGAAATCCCAGTTCCACAAAAGGAAACTGCACACAAGTCCCCAAACACTGGACAGCTGCACCAGATTTGGCATGCAACCAGAGTGCACAAACTGACCACTGTCCCTAATGATGAAGTTCAAGGAAGTGGCCTTAATTGGGCCCTTTGAAAATGTCAAAGAATTGAGTAAAGCTGATGAGCCAACAATGACCATGGAAACAAGCCACTACAGTCACTCAGACAAAAACAAGCAAAGTGATGAGTTGGCCAAAACACCAAATCAAAAAGGAGCTGAGTCTTCTTGTACACTCAATGCTTTTCTGTGTTAAAACTCATTTTAGCTATAAGACAAGAGACCTGTAGTTCTATCCAACCCCTCACCCCCTTTTGCTCTTCAAATTGTTTTTAAAGCGTATTCTTTTTTAGAGTTTTACATCTCCCTCCCTTGCTGTAAGACATCAAATACTGATGCTCTCATTCTGTATATACCTCAACTCATACAGACAAACCCTCTGATATTAACTGCCTGTCTGAGCAAACAGTAGCACAAGGACTACAGGATCTAGCCAGGAATAGCATTCACACATACCTTTGAAGCCCACATCAATATGTTGCTCACCAGCCTGCCCCCCACCATATGCTCTCTTTAGATGACCTCCCCTCTTTCCATGCAACACTCCCTGTCTTATCGCTTCACATGAATCACAAACAAACCAAATGGCATCTCTGAGATTTCAGAATAAGGGAGTTACATACAAGGATGGTGAAGAACGTCCTCTGTTTCAGGCCCTCCAAAAGGTGAGGTTGCAGTCAGGAACCCATGCCTTGGGAGAACAGGGACATGGGGGATACTGCACAAAATTGTGACACAACACTGTCCACACCAGTACCTTCAGCTGAGTTTTGGAAGATCTAAATGCCTAAGCTTCAAGCAACCACTGATGGAAGACTACAAAGTACAGCCATACATTTAAAGCAACACTGCAAGCTCACATTTAGCCATCTAAATTGTACAGACTGGGCACCTGTTGGATAAAAATTTATCTATTGCTCAAGCATATTTTCATCCACAGCAGAATTCAGAGCTCTCACTCTTTTTCATTCCTCTAAAAATAATTTAAACTTTTGTTACAAGAGCACCTGCAGCACAGGGCACCAGTGACCTGCTACTTTCCTAAGGGCTAGAGTAAGATCCACGTGCTGCTGGAGTGACACTTCCAAACAAATGCTGTCTGACCATCATAAATATTTCTAATATCAAATCTCTGTATTCAGGCTTTTCAAACACATGCTAATGCAAGCCAGAATTGTACTCAGCAAGCCTCCTTTGAGACTTTAGGTAAATTTGTGGGTTTGTGTTTGCTGAGTTGGGCCTTTTGCAGCATAACTTGGCAATCATGATGAATGAGGAGTCATCTCCTTGAAAATGGGAATCCTAGAGACATTTTCCTTGACTAGCATTTTAATAAGTGCCTTGAGAAAATATGGAAGTGCTTCAGTTCAAAAGGCTGAGGAGTGCAAGATATTTTATGAGCCTCAAATGAAAAAAAATTTTAAGTCTACAACCTCTGTTGAACTGTGTAGAAAACATGCCATGGCAGGAGAGTACAGAAAGACAGCACAGTGTCATTTCTGTGCTATATGACCAAAGGTCTGGTCATGTCTTCTGCAAAGAATCAAAGCCTGAAATCCTCACTCAGGACCAAGACCTGAGTCATGCTGTGGCAATACCAGCCCTTTTACACACTAACTCAGGGGCAGTGAAGTCAGGTCCTGAGGTCACAGCTCTGTTCTGCAAAGTCCTTAAAATTCATTCAAGCTGATGGAACTTAAGGTATGTTCTTAAGTGGGCATTTTACCAGGGCATTTTACTTCATCCCTAACAAAAAAAACATTGTTGGAAACATCTGCAATAAAAATAATGCAGCAAGCTGCTCTGGACTGTAAATCAGTGGAGCCCAATGACCTTCTGAGCTTTACAAGAGTCTTTTTCAGCTGTGAAACAGGATGAAAGCCTCAGCTGGGATCAGCCCACAGACCTGGGACTGGCACAGAAGGTCAGACACCTATGGGTGCTCTTACAGGGAGCAGTCCCTGGGTGATAAACTAAAGCAGTTCTTGGCATAGGGAAGCACAAAGTGGATAACCCCTCATCCCAACAGCACATGCGCTCTCTTCCCTTCCTTCTGCAACCACAAGTGGCAGTCCCACTCTCACAGGGCAGCTTGGAGCCTAGCAATGGGACTTTCTGCCTGGAAAGAGAACTAAAACCAGGTTTCCCAGACTCTTGTTAACTGCTCTAGTTGCAAGGTTATCACACACAATGGCATCAAAAGCTGCCTTCAGGGAAGCTGGCAATGGTATTTCTGCAAGAACAATCCTGCCTGTGTACTAAGTGCAGCAATGGCTGTCGAGCAGGAACATTTTGCTTAGGATGCCAGCTGGTCTCAGGTATCCTCCACACCCTGAAGTCACATCTGTGCCAGAGCTGGGGCAGCTCTGAGTCTGCGTAAACATGTAGATCCAGCAACCTTAAAATCAGGAACTGAGGAATCTTTGCAGTCAGGTAATAACAGAGTTTTCCTTTAACTGTCCAAGTCCTCTACCAGATTGGACTCCAAGTTACAAACAATGAGGTAACACTTATATGTGGGAAAAAATATGACTCAACTTCTCCAGGTGCTATTGTATAATACGATAATCGTATCTGACATCTAGTGAACGTCAGCAACAGTGACAGCTGCTGGTTTTAGACAAATGCAGGAGTGCTGACAATGCAATGTACAAACACAGTATTGTACTTTATCTGCACGTGTCCCCCTCCCACCCACCTGAAATTAAGCCTTCTGGGAAGACATCCAAGAAAGGGTACACCTAATACTCAGGGCTCTTGTCTCCTTTGACAAAACCCCATAGACTGGAGCAGATTTAAGAGGAGCAGAAAATCTTAAACAAAACAAAGAAAACCATTTTTAAGAGCTACACTGAGTGCCAGAAGGCTAAACAAAGCCTTTATCTACTCCCAAAATAACAAACTGGTCCAATGCCATGAGTAGTCTAGCAGTTCTAGAAAGCATATCACTTAATGCCAACAATAACAGACACCTTAGGTCAAATACGGCCCCTTTACAGAAATTTACCATATATGACTAATGCAGACAGACAGTAGTGAATCAGAAGCCTGTTCCTCATCTATACATGAAATTATTTATGACAGTGAGATTCTAACATCAGAGTGGCATATTACACAATAATTTTCTTTCATATATATTTATTTTTCCAACATTTCTTCCCTGAAGTATAGTTAAACAAAGAAAAAAAGAATCAAATTATAAAATACTATATAAATTCAACTGCAAACATGCTGTTAAGATAAACTAGAATGATACTGAAACTTCACATGACTTATTTGAAAACATCAGGGCAATAGTTGTGAGATTATGTAAACCATGTGGTCCTCCCAGTCCCCATGAAAACAAAATGTTTGGATATGGATATGGATATGTGTTCTCATGTGTGCATTCTGTACCAACTTGTGGGCTGCTCAGGGAAGGACAAGTAAGCCAGATGAAGACTCTGGCGGGGAGGTTGCAGAAAAACTGCCAGGCAAGGGGGAAAATAAAAGATCAGGCAGCATGGAATGTCCTGAATTTTCCATACAGTCAGAGAAGGAGGACCAGAGAGGCAACGAAAGCAAAATGAGCATCAGGAAATGTTTGTATAAGTTAGTGAGTAACCTCTGGAAATTTCTCCCATACAAATTACCAAGGTGATTAGCACAGAAAACACCAGGAAGATTGCATTCACATAATTTGATTTTCATATGAGATTACAGTAGCTAAAAATAAACAACTCCAAGAAATCACTGACTTTCCTCATTTAAGAAGGATTTGTCCATTTGTACGAGTTCAGAGCAACAAGAGCACTGCCCTGATGGTTGCCAGGCTGTCAATGGTCTCCACCCCACTTGTAGGACCAGGCAACCCATTGCTTCCTCAGTTACATAAGTTCATTTCAAGCAACAAGGCCCCAGTGATGTGCTGACCCACCCCCAACCATCCACAGGCAAGTGCAGGGTCTCCATCCCCACTGGTGAAAGCCTCACTGAGGTGGCACAGACTTGAGCACTTCCAATCCACTTCTGAGCCAGCAGCACAGTGAACAAAAAAAAACACAGGCAAACAGGATAGAAAATGTCTGGCTGAGTACCCTGCCAGCCTTGAACTTACTGCTGGGCTGGGAACTAGTGGGCTGGAAGCAGGGGAAAAAACAGATAGAAATCTGCTACACCTCCAAGGTTTCCAGTTTCTGTAGAGTTAATAGTATTTGGTGTCTAATCTGCATGACCAAAAACTGATTTAGTGTCTAATCAGCCTGCCTGCTATCTCTCCAAACAAGAGCTGTACTTCTGAAGCACACCAGCACTTAGGGAACATTTTGCTGAAATACCAAATGGGTAAGAGCAAACTGGATGAGGTGAGAGAGGAGGCAATATGTGCATGAGAGGTCTTCTGCTGTGTGCCCTGAATTGGGCAGGTCTTCCCTGCAAGAGAAACAACCGCAGCCTGATGGAAACTACCAGCATTCATTATTCCAAATGTGTAATTGTCAGCAAGAGTCTCATCTGATGGTTTAATGGACTAAGTTCCCAAGTTGTCACCAGAATCCAAATGCACCACAGGCAATGGAGTTGCCCCATTCCCCTCTCTGATTTCAAAGACAATTGAAAGTATCACCAAACAGCAAAAATTGTGCTAACCTGCAAAGCAGTCTTATTTGACCTTGCATCTTTTGCAAAAATAAAAATCCTCTTCTGTTTGGCATAAAATGACTGCTTTTTAGGAGAGCTAATTAGTTTTAATTTCTGTTAACCATTTTGCTTGGAACATAATGCCTATTTGAAAACAGTATGTGATTATATGACAACAATTACACGTAAATAAATTAAAACAAATTTTAGTTGTGAATTTCAGGTCCATGTAATTATTCTTTGGACATTAAAAGCTGGAATTGAAAGAATGGGTACAATGCCAAGGGGCCTTTCAAAGGCCTAATTCGTACCAAATAACCACAGGCTGGAAACAAAAGTCTTTTATTTCTGTTGTAAAGCAAACACAAAGGTTAGGTTTTGGAATGTAAAATTAATATGAAGCCCTTTAATGCTGCAATACCTGCTGAAATTTTTTCGGTGCTTGTTGCACTTTTGCTCCATTGCTGTTTCTGCAAGGTTTGGCCTGAGCTGTGCTGAAAATTTGCTGTTGGAGAAACTGAAGTTGTGGGTCAGCTCAGGAACAAGAGAGGCAGACAGCAGGCTGCTTGCTAAATGACCAGCACTACAACAGTAATGCCTAGCATTTCATCTTCAGACTAGTATGTTGACCTTCAATCAGTGACCTTTAATTAAAGTTGCAACCAGCTGTGCTGGTGATATGGCTCTCAGTAGTTAAAACTTTTTGCCTCTGTTCAACTATCACAATGTTGGCTGCTGTAATCCTCACTTTACAGTGGGGTAAGACAGCCAAGAAAAAAAGAGTGGAAAACCATCCGGGCCTTAGTGAAATCCATGGACCTCTTTTAATTACCATGGCAGGGAGCTTGGAACTAGGTGAACTTGAAGTTCCCTTCCAGTCCAAACCATTCTATGATTCAATGACTATTAGGTTCTTGATTTGGCCCCAGCCTTGGCTAGACAGGGGGATCACCTACTCTTAGGAGGGTTTTGCAGCCCAACAATGCCATCAGAGCCCCATCAGCACAAAAACAAAAAAGCCACAGCTGCTCTAGCACAGCCTACACCAGCCCCCGGGAGAGGGAAATGCCAAAAAGTCTTTTGCTGTTCTTCCCACTCTGAACCATGTCAACCAGGCTGTTATGTGCACACAAAGCACACAATGAAGCTGCAGGGGACAATATTCATGGGCTTTCAGTTGAAAGTGGAAACTTTTAGGTGATTTACATTGGACTGGTGATCTGTACTTGCACTAAGAAAATAATAGAGAATAAATAATAATATGTGTAACTAAGGATCAAAAATGACGCAGACATCGCTATCATAGAATAATAGAATAGTTGGAGTTGGAATGAAACTTTAAAGGTCATCTACACCCCCTGCAATGAGTAGGGACATCTTCCACTAGACCAGGTTGCTCAAAGGCCTATCCAGCCTGGCCTTGAACGCTTCTAGGGATGGGGCATCCACAACTTCTCTGGGCAACCTGTTCCAGTGCCTCACCACCCTCACAGGAAAGAATTTCTTCCTAATATCTACTCTAAACCTACTCTCTTTTGGTTTAAAGCAATTTCCCCTTGTCCTATCATTACAGGCCCTTGTAAAAAGTCCCTCTCTAACTTTCCTGTAGGCCCATTTAGGTACTGGAAGATTGCTATATGGTCTCATTAGAACCTTCTTTTCTTCAGGCTGAACAGCCTGTCTTCAGTCTGTCTTCATAGATGTGCTCCAGCTCTCTGATCACTGTTGTGGCCTTCCTCTGGACCTGTTCCATGGGTTCATGCCTGTATACTGACATACACAGAGAGACAGAGAGAGAGATGGCTATAGGCATTTCTGACTTAAAATTTAGTCTCTGAAAAAATGCACTAACTATTTTGAGTTAGAAGAATAAACCTTTTGGTGGTAAGGAAGATAACCATTAAATCCTAAAATTTCAACTAATGTATTGTTTATTAAAGCTTTTGAAAATCTAGACTGCTGCAGAAAAAAACCTCTTAGGGCAAAAAAAAAAAATCAAAGATAAATCTAACTGTACAAGCAGTACCATAACTTGCAAGGAATACAGAAAATACACATATTTCTGCATCTCATAGCCAGATTGCAGTTAATACATTTCTGAATTTAAAATTTTTTTTAAACCTAATACTAAAACCTCTCTCATGCTGATGACTGCCTCCCTAGTTCAGTCTTCAGTCTCAAACAACATCAAATGCTGGTTCTTTCCCTCCTCCGGAGACCTTTTCCACTAGGACCTTTCATATTATCTTCCTACTTATCTCTATTTCAGCCTCCCTTAATGCCACTCATCTTGTTTCCTCCATTTACCCTTTTTACTCTCTTTGCTTCTTGTGTTGACTCTGAACTTCACACTTTCTCTTCTGTCTCTCATGGTGTCCCCACTTACACCTACAAAACAACCTCCAGAACGCTTTTTTTTTTAATCCTTTTTTAATCCCTGCCTTTTAGACAATAAATCTCAACTACCTCCCCTTCAATCTCTGTTAGAGTTTCTTGTCACATTTTAACTTTTGGGTTAAGCAGACTGTCTTCCCAACCTCCAAACAATCTCTTTTATGATGCAATGTGTCTTTTAATTAGGTGTATGGAAGAATCTACATTTCAAGGAACACTGAAA
This sequence comes from Sakesphorus luctuosus, assembly GCA_013396695.1. Lineage (NCBI taxonomy): Eukaryota > Metazoa > Chordata > Aves > Passeriformes > Thamnophilidae > Sakesphorus > Sakesphorus luctuosus. The sequence continues at coordinate 160,466 of VWZD01001856.1, forward strand.
TGAACTAATTTTTAAAGTTTGTGCAGATAGCTGTCTCATCTGTACTAAAGTGTACTGTTTCCTAACATCTAGAAATATAAACTGACTTTGATCACAAAGCAGAATCAATAAGAAGCACAACAGTCTCATTTCATTGCCTTACTTAATGAAGTATAAAAAACAAACTGACAGCACAACAAAGAGGAAAGAATAATTGATTTTTGAATATGTTCTAAAGGTGGCATTTGTAATCCAATTAAGGAGAATATTGGAAATTGTTTGGGCTTTTTCCTGACCATGGAATTTCACTGTTGTAGATGCTGGATCTTCTCTTCTGAGTGGTAAAATTTCTGTAGGAATCCTTTCAGCTCTTGTACTGCTTTTTTACACCCATGTTTCTCATCAAAAGAGGTCTGTATTTTAGAGGCGCTGATCTATCTTAGCAGGACGGACGGTGTGTGGTTGTTACAGACCACGCGTTGCACGACAATGGCTGTCATAATTTGCATGCAGCATTAACGATAATGACTAAACCAAGCACTGAAAACTGACCATTGGCGCCATGCAGACGAGATTCTGACACTCTGTAGCCTCCTAGTGCTTCTGTATTTGTGCCAAGAAAAAGGGATCACTGCCAAGATTGTGTGATGTGCTAGAGCTGGCCAAATGTGCTCTTCTTAACACAGTTGTTTCTACTTGCTGTGTGTGGAAGAGGGTCATAAATTTCTGTCCTAAGAAACCACAGAAAAGCAGAGTGCCTCACAATGATTTGTTGCTGATGATGCAGCATTGCTGCTAGGTATGATTTTTGCACATCTAGCTTTAACTGGGAACCACTGAGCACCCTGATTAATGCTGCAGGCAATAAGAGGGACAAAGCACGGGCGGGAATGCGAGTAGGAAAGAGCATTGGGGCCAAGGGATCAGGGGAGCACCAGTGTCAGTGCTGGTTGATGGATATCTCTGATGATGATGGAAAGCAGTATCCCAGATGAACAGTTTCTGCTGGGCAGCTCACATCAGGTGCTCATTGTGTACTACAATGGCCTTTATTTTAATACAATTACAGATACTTCTCCAAGTACTCAGTCTTGACATCCTCTCTTTGCTGAAACCCTTGCATATAATCAGGAGCTCCATGGTACTGTTATTACTTGACTTTACTGGTTCAAATAATTATTTAGTGAAAGGTAATTAAAATACTCCAACCAGTGATGGTTGAATTAATAACCAGCGTTAGCTGATTTAACTCATGAGGTATTCTTTCCTCCTCAGATGGCACGGAGGTGAACAGTTCAGCTTCAAAATGCAGATGTGAGGTATTACTGTTGTGTCGCACAGCTGCTGTGATGGATCCTGCACACCAGGGATATGTCAGAGACAGAAAGAGATCCATCCAGAGCTGATGGAAACTCACTTTGGTGACAGGAGCTAATGCTGCCTCACCTGGAGGTAGTATACGCTGGAGACAGATACCACAAATTCAGTGCTGCTGCTGGTTCACCACAGGGGCTCAGATTGACAACTGCTTTGCAGCAAACCAGGAGCTCTGCAGGCTGAGAATAGTTCTCAGCCACAAGTCTCCCTTTGGCAAGATGCCTGCAGCCAGAATAACCTTGGTTTTTGGACAGAGACTGCTACAGGTCTTTAGTTTTCAGGCAAAGGAAACAGAGGAAGGCTGTCGCCTATGGCTGGCCCTTATTGCTGCTACCACATTCAGTCTTAGTACTAAGGTGGTGATCACTGTCACCTATTTGTCTTCAACAGACTGTTAATGATGCACTGTTAATGGAGAGTCCTGTCTTTCTCCTACCAGGAGACTCAATGTGAGATAAAGTACACCTACCCTTTCCTATTTCTGGAAAAAACAGGCTTCACAGCAGGCTCATACACTCCCCAATGGCATGTGCTTGTCATTGGCATTACAGTCAGTTGCAAAGCAGGAGTCCAATGCTCATGTTTTATTGATGAGATCAAAATCCCACCAAACGCCTCTGCAGACAGTGAGGGTAATTAAAGCATTGCTGGCTGCAAGGAGACCTGCTAGAAAGTTACTAGCCCAACTACACTCAGTAGCTTATTCACCTTCAGGCTGGGTAGGTTTTCTGCCAAATTTTCTGCTCTCTCTCTCTAAATCTCATGTTCCTAGCCTGGGAAAAGTGAAGTATTATTGCATCTTAGCATGTTGTGCTGCCGGGGGAACGGACACCAGAGACACAATTGTTTCCAGCAAGTATAGGCACGTTGCTAGGTTTACTGCTGACCATCCTCTAGGTGTTTCTGTGGAGTCTGAAACGCTTCTCCTTTGATGTAAGAATGCCAGGAACTTCACTCAATGGCAACACAATGCAACTTGGAAACAATCCATCCTCTTCTTTCTCACAACAGTTAGCAGGATGCTCTGACACAAGACTGCCAGTGGCTCTGATGAAGGTTGCTTGCAGGTGATGTAACACTCTGACATGACTCGCCTTTGAGCTTCCTCATATCAGGACAAGCAGCTACATGCAGAGGTGCTGGCAAGATGGAGAAGGGTTTAGAGTCCTAACCATTACTGGGAAAGGGGATAATAGGGGAAAAAAGACCTCATGGCCTCTTTTTTTTAGCCCAGCCACTGCTTTTTGACATTATGGATTGGGTGAGATTGCCATCTGCTATCCAAGTAACTCCCTCAGCAACCTGATGGAGGTGGGAGGTTTCCAAAAACAGCAGAGTCAGACCATTTCACCTTGCCATCCCCTCTGTGCCTGCTATCTAATATTAAACACATTTCCCTGCCCTCCTCAAAATCAGTAACAGTATTATTGGAACAAGCTGTGTGGGTCCTCAAATTTTGTCCTATCTTAATGATATCCTGTCAGTCAGCAATAGAATTTGTATGGTTGAGAATACTGAAGGTCTTGCCTGCAGGTTTTTCCATGAAACAACACAAGGGACAATCTGGCCTTGTGAGCATATGGTGAATAAATCGAGCATTATTGAAGAAATCAATACTTTCAGCCTAAATTATGCCTCCTGCCAGGCAGGTGACATCATTACTAGTCCAGGTATTAGTGTTCTGCTGAGCTGGCATCTGAAATAGAGCTCATGTTTCGCTAACCTTTTCAGAAACTTCTATTCAAAACCTCAGAACTCCAATATAGTAACTTCAATGTTTTGCTGGGTTTTTACAGTGCCATCATCTGATCACTGCATTGCCAGCACCCTACATTGTGCTTTTACCTCTCTAAATGTATGCAGGATTAGATGCAAACAGTGTGTTTCTTTCATTTAGATAAACTTCATATCAGGCTGAAGTGTTGCATGCAAGTCCCTGGGGGACCAAACACACATTGGATCCCCAAAGTTTGGCTGAAATAAAGAGAAACCTGAGAGCCTGTGAGTCAAAACCCAGTCTCCTTAAAATCCCACTAGCGCTTATACTTCTAACAGTGGGCAGCTCCACAGCTGCTTCCATTTCTGCTTGGAACCCCTAAAGCAAAACAAAATAATTTATAAATATGACCAATAATAAAGAAATCAATAAGCTTAGAAAGCACAATCTTCTCATACTGAATGTTACTTTAGACTTAAAGAGCTGATTAAAAAAAAAATCACAGCTCTGGTAAAGTCTAAAATTGTTTGCTGTATTTTCATTAATTTGTGCAAACTTCATTGATTTACAATTATCATATTTGTAGTAGAATAAATGTATACTACTCCTGAGATGTATGAGTGTTTAGACAAGAAAATCAGCTAAACAACATATTTCTTTCTAGGATAGGGTAAATCTGGGTAAAATATTGGGCACAAGTTAATTTTTCACTATCTCATATTGCATATAAGTCACTTGAATATCTCTTTTACTAGGGGCAAGTTAAGGGAATGGCTAGTGAGAAATTAACCGAGGTGCCACAGTGAGGTGGTTGACCTTGCAGGCTGGTAAACAATAAACTCTCTAATGCTAGCTTCAAAACACCATTCCTGATAGGAAAAATAGCTAAAATTATGCTTTTCCAAAAACATAATTAAGGGAGCTCTATCAGCAGTATTTGGATAAAACTAGGTCTGATAAAAATAGTGTAAAATCTGACTAGAACCCTGCAAAGTAAAATCTAGAGTAACTAGAATGAACTCTCATAAAATGGTAGCAAGGATTACCAGCAGAGCAAGCAGATTGACTCTGCCATAAGCAGACATGTGACCACACTTACAAGACCAAACAAGGATAAAATAATCCCAAGTGAGTGGAAGGTATTTAATGGATGTAAAAGGCCTGAGTACACTGACGTGTGACAAGTCTTGAGAAGTAACTAGGTCAGACAAGCTAACAATTTACTCAGCTCTCCAAAACATGGAAAACAGCTTTTGTAAAACATTATGGCATAGCTAAAACCTTGACAATTTCTTTCTGAGGCAATGAACATGCTTTGGGTCAGTTTTACAAGTGAAGGGAGAACTAGTTTCGTGTAGAGCCTGTGGGCTTTCCCATGGCCAAGGAAGCAGAAGAACAGAGGCAAACACCCACGGTCACAGAGCTGCCAAATGAGCAGGGGAAAATAACAGGAGCTGCTAATACACTTGAACACTGTTTCTCAGAAATAAACTGTCCCAATTATAATCTGCTGAGCTCAAAATGACAGAAGCCAGACAAAAAGCTGGCAGGCTGCAGGAGCCCAGCTGCCACAGTGGTTAGGGTGGGATCTCTTCCCCAGGGCAGTGAGAAGAGGTATCATGTAAGATTTTTGGCAAATGAGTCAGAGGAATTTATGGCAGGTGTTAGGCAGGAACACAGGAAAGGATAGGGTCAGGAGGATGGCAAGGAGGGTCAGGAGGATGGCAAGGAGGGTGAAGGGGGCAGTGGGACTGCTCGGTCAGTGGCAGGGATGTTCAGGGTGACAGGATGAAGGGCTGCAGGACAGCAAGGAGGAATGTAGCAGGGTTGGATTCAGGCTTTATCTTAAAGAAATTTTGAACTATGCCCTCAGGAAAGACAGGCAAAGGAGATTGCTGAGGAGATGGAATAAGTATGCTTCTAAATAAAATAACTATGTGTTTATAGATAATAAATATACATTTACATATTTATATTTATAAAATGTGTTGGTAGAAGTAGTCTTTATCAAAAAAAAAAAGTATGTGGTGAAAGTTTTCAATTTTGCTTTTGTTTTCCTTTGTTACCAGGTATTATTCCCAAGTGCTGCAGTAGTGTGTTCCTTACTATAGTTCCCATAGTAAAGAACTTAATGATATATTTATGTCCAAACCTCACAGTTATTCTGTTTTTGACAGACTAAGTACTAAACATGAGAAAATTAAATATCAGATGTCAGATTGTCTTCTATCTCACTCAGCAGTGCCTCAACACTGAAGAGTGTTTTATTTCATACCAGCATGGCCCCTTAGTCACGGAGAGAATTTCCTTTTTTTGAGTACACTCAGACCTCACTAAGACTGCAATGCTTCTCTCTTCCCTTTCCAATCTCTGCTGTTTATTTTTTATAGTCTGTAGGAAATGGTATCAAAAGGGAAAATCTAATAGCTTTGGAGGCTACCTGGGGAGACATGGTAAATAACTTAGGATCATCACACCCAGTTCCAGCAGGGCTGGGAGCAGGACAGGTTGGACAAGAGAGCACAGGCATTTCATGTAATAAATGGAGTCAGCCTGCTCTGACTCATACAGCTCTTATTGTCTGACTTCCAGAGATCCTCTCCCTTCATGTAACCTCCAATTCAAGAAACAACGTTGCTAATACTTCTGCTTCTCATACTGCTCGCTTCCTTCAAAACCTAGACTAAAATTTTTGCTATGATGCTTGAGGTCAGACTCTTGGTCTTGCTCACAGGGAACATCATCTTGTTCCACAGGAACCAATACTGGCTTCACTTACAGAGCAGGGCTCCAGGATGCGCATAAATCATGCACAATCTGGTCATTCATGATTCATTGCAAATAGAAAAAGAAAATTATCAATGGGAAGGAAAAGATCAGTGACTTGCAGCTGGCAGCACACAGTCTTCAAGAGGAGAGGACAGCTAACCTTTTTCATTCACAGGCCTGATGTGGAGGTAATTTTTTGTCTCACAGCACAGGCAATTTGGCCCCATGTACCAGCCGCTGGACAAGGCAGGTTGCATGTCACCCATCTGCCTGCACCAACAGCCCACGGGACCTGTCTCACACCCAGCCTGCAGACAGCCCATCCCACCGTACAGTGCTTGCACTGGAGGGGTTTGCGTGAGGTGCTGAGGAGGCTGTTCCTGTTGCTGAAACAGAACAAACTGGCACTCCTACAGCCAACAAGGACATGATTTGGTATTGGATTAATAGAGGGGATAAATCCGCAGCTCCCTTTAGACACGGGGAGCCCTGTTTGTAATCCTGAACCCTTCCAGCTAGCAAATAACAGCCCTGGGAAAGTGGGAGATGGGGACGCTTTTAAAAACCAGCTCAAGCCCTGCACTGTTTCCTCCAGCAGGAGCTGGCTGGTGTCGACAGCCCTAATTACTGGCCTACTGTGAGAATTGCTGCCCTCCTCCCTAATGAGCCCCTCAGGAGCAGGAGAGCAGCGGGAGCAGCGGGCACGACTCCGTGCAGGTTCCCACGACCCGAGCACCCGCTGCCGCCCCAGCCCGCTCCTCACGCACAGGTAAACCTCTCTCCGAGCCCTGCACGCCTTCCTCGTGCTCCGGGAAACAAGGTCACGGCGCCTGCAAGAAGTTTAAAATGTAAAGCAAAATCCTAAAAACGGGTAAAACCCCAGGCTGGGGTTCTGCTCTCCGAGGCAGCAGCTTGGACACCTCCTGTCTCTCTCCCGCTCCCCGTGGTGGCCGCGCCAGGGGCGCACCCCGTGCCCCTCGCACCCGGACGTGCCGGCGGTGGGGCGAGAGCGCTGCGGGGCCGGGGCCGGGTTGGAGCTGCGGCTGGGGCTGGGCCGGGCCCCGCAAGGCTCCGCCCCGGCTCTTTAAGCCGCCGCGGGGCCGCGCTGGGCTGAGTCGTGCCGGGCTGGGTGGCGCCGAGCCGAGCCGGGCAGAGCCGAGCTGAGTCCTGCGGTGGGTGCGGGGCTGGGGCAGCGGTGGGTGCGGGGCTGGGGTAGTGGGAGGACACGGGTAAGTGCGGGGCTGGGGCAGACTCCCCGCCTGGGCAGGGCAGGGCTGGGATGGGTGAGCGTCACAACGCGAGCTGGTGCCGGCGGGAGGGGAAGCGGCGGGCGGGGAGCGATGGTCATCCCGTCTGTGTGGCTTGGCTTTGTAATGATGGAGCTGCCACGCATAGGGCTTCGCCAACTGGCCGCCGAAAAAGCTGTTCAGGATAACCGGATAGGCTGGAATTCTTCAGTGTCTGTCCTGGCATGGCTTAGGCCCCTTGTATTTAGAGCTGCTGTTAACAAACGGATTGGAAAGGACTTTGCTGTCGTGGCTTGTCCAAATGACGTGCTCCCCTCTTGGCTGGGTACAAGTAGCTGCCAACAAACCTGCAACCGACAGTCAGAATTGTTGGTGCTGGTACTGAGGTCACCTGGATGTTTAATTACTGCTCTTGAGCTCCCCAGAAGCCTGTCTGAACTAGCTAAAAAGTCTTGAGGGAGCAGGGAAGGCTTAAGGCAGGACTTGAGGTCTGAAGCAGTTACCTGTGGAGCTCTGGAAGAAGATCTGGGCAGCATGAGGCTCAGCACGAGGCTGAGACAGTGGCTTGTGGGCAGTAGGACAGGCTTGTGCACTGTCCTGCGGCAGAGCTTCTTTAAGTCACCAGCCCTGTTTCCCTAAGGTGCCTCCTGGGCACCACTGCCATAAGAGCAGCTTTTGCTATTGGATAATTGAGAAAATATCACCATTCTTCCCATGCAAACCGTCATGGGAACATCATGGGGTGGCTGAATAGAAATACCTTCCATGGAAGACACTATGGTCACCTTGAAGTAATTATTTCAGTTCCTTTTTGGTTTTCATTTAATGAATTCCCAGAGTCTTTATCAGAAGATTTGAGTCAGCTAATGTTCCTGGGTTGTCTAATATTTTGTCTCTCTTGGGAAGAAAGGGTGGAGCTGCACCCTGTGTTGCCCAATATTACATGGGAAATCTGTGGCAAAGTTGGAAACCTGATTCAGGTCCTTGGCTCTAGTGTGCATGAAAACTATTGTTTGCTAACAAAATTATTAAAATAATTTAGGCTCATATAAATGCACAGAATAACATGAGTGGGGATAGTGAGAGGAAAAGACAGATGTAGTTCTTTTACCAAATACCATTTACATTTTGGACAGCATACAGAGTGGAAAGGAATCTCTTTTTTTTTTTTCTCCCCCTCCAGTCTATGCATTCCTTTTCCAAAGTTTTGTGCAGCCTATATTCCCTTTAACTAAGGACGCTCTTTGCCATGATTGATGTCAGCTGCTGTGCGGTAGCACAGCCAAGCACTTGAATAAAAGAAATGGAATCTTAATTTTCAGACTCTACAGTTGTGCCAAGAATGAAAAAAGCAAAGTGGGAAATGTCATAAAACTAATTTTATGAGCTCAGTCAGGGTATTAGTGCTAAACCATGGAGCAGTAATGATGCTAATCCTGTGGAAGTATTAAACAAAGGGCTATCTCAGTAATTGGTGTCAGTGTGCAAATGGCACTGTTCAGCCACTCTGAGGAAGTTTCCTAAGCTATTGCTTAGGAATGTACCTAAGATGCCCCAATTTAGGTTAATAAACTAATCTTATTTTCCCACATGCCATCAATGGCTTGTCTCGGACAAAGGTCTTGTAGCAGGTACCTGGCAGCATGTCTTGGGAACCTACCCTGCATCCCTAAAACTGCAAAACTGCTGGTCATGCTGCTGGGACGGGAGGGAGGCTTGCTTTACCAAGTAATGTGGGTCATGTAATTCAGGCTTAGCCACAACTGCTGCTCTCAGTTGTGATTTGCAAGTCTGCTCTACCTTGTTTGGGGAGCACGAGATGCCTCACACTGCACTGAGACCTGTCCCACACACTGGCAAGAAGAGCCCTTTAAAGAAAGGACACCTTGAAGAAAAATGCTCCTAACCAGATCCATGTGGTGATGCTTCCAATTCCTATCTGTTGGCTAAGGGGACAACTGGAGATGGGTAGTCCTCTGTGGCTTGGAGGGATAAGCGGCAAAGCTGACACAAGGCAGCAGGTTGTTGTATGGGGAGGTTGTTGTCTGTATCTTCTCCCTGTCTGGCCAGGGTAGGAATGCTTCTAAGGGTAACTGAAGGTGAGTTTTGCAGAGAAATTGGCAGAAGCTCCCAACAAATTCTTTCCCTCCCTCTGTGATAGCTGACCTGGACTGCATCGCTGCTGTGGGGAGTCTGCAGGGAAGGAACGGTGCTGCTGGTGGGGTAGGGTGGCAGCAGGGGCCCTCTGGGCTTCCAGTGGGCAGAAACCCTGTCTGAAACAAGGGTCAGTAAGGAGCAGTGAGGGTGATGAGTCCTAAGCAGCTCTGCTGGGTTAAGCTTACTGAATCAGTAACTGTCTCTGGCTGCTGTTGGCCTCTGTGCTCACGAGAGGTGTTCCTTTGCTGGAGCTGCAGGAGAGGAAACCAGCATTAACCAGCAGTCGTAAGTCAATGGCAGTTCAGGGATAAAACAAGGAGATAAGTTGTCAACGAACACTTCTGTGTTACCTCACAGTGGTGGTGGGAGGAGGTGGTGGGAAGTGCTCAGATTTGGTACTTTAACCCAGGATGGTTAATGGGACGAGCAGGAGGAGCTCCCAGTCTAGCCAGGTGGGAACTGCTGGTGGTGGTGTTGGGAGTGCAAGGGAAGAGGGCAGCTCAGCTTGAGATAGGGCAGTCACTGCTTCTGGCTTAGTGTAGGAGACTGTCCCCAGGGCTGTCCATTCACATGATGGGTGAGGTGCCTGCCCCTCCTTGCTAGCCATCAGTGTCCATTGCAAGTAATATGTAATGCATGAAAGGGAGTTTTACTTCCTTTTAAAGCAGCTGTGGCTCCTTGAACTGTTGGGTTTGGTTCGGTTCATATACCTGTCTGTAAAGGTGTGGTTCATGTAATGGTGGTGGAGTCCTGGGGAAATAATCACCCTTAAACTTCTTTGAAGTGCAGGTGTGATCTCACAGGGGTTCAGAATGTTCCTACAGCCCTAATAAGTGGTTTTCCAGTGAGGTGAACTTTGGTGTGTACCATGTCCCAAATGACAGGCCCTGCAGTAAAACAAAATGCCATTGTTGGCACACTTGGTTTGCTTCTATCAAAAGAGAGGCCCAGTATTAATGAAGCATAGAAACAAAAATTATATCCATCTGGGGGGGAGAGGGGGGAGCATTAGTTCAAGGTACAGTAAAGCCCTTATGCACAAAACTGTAATTTGTGCATATCCAATTTATTTAACTTTCAGAATCCCCAGGCAGTGACAAGAGGACACATTTCATGAAAACTCTGTCTCTGGTTTCCTTGCTGTTCAGCAGCAACAGTCTCTGTTCCCCTTGCCAGTTCATCTGCTTTTACAAAAAGCCGTAGAGAGCCTGTCTAAGCCTTTAAGTCTGGTCTGGGATCTGAAGAGCTGGGAAGTTGAGCTGATCCCAAAAACTTCTCATGCAGTGGAAGGTCACATCTCTAAACAGTTGGTGAAATCACAGGGTTGTACTCTGATACACAAACTACACAGATCTGTTTTAAAGGAGCCTGTAACACCAACTGTCCTGGGGCCAGGGTGGTGTTAACAAACCTTTCCCCTTCTCCCCTCCTGCCCAGCTGGGCACACAGAATCACCATGCCGAACTGGGGAGGTGGCAACAAATGCGGCGCCTGTGGCCGCACTGTCTACCACGCTGAGGAGGTGCAGTGTGACGGAAGGAGCTTCCACCGGTGCTGCTTCCTCTGCAGTAAGTATTTCCCTCCAAAATTTCTCCTGGCATAGCTGGGGGGATCACAGCAGCAGGGTGCTGGTGGTCCACAGGAGATATCCCAGACTCAGCTGGCACACATGACGCACTGGGGATGGCAGTGGCTGGGGATGGCTTTGTCTATCACTTGCTGGGATTGATTCCTGCTTCTCCACATGCTTCTTGCGTTGTGCAGTCCCAAAGGGAGAGCTTGTCTCCTGGAGAGGTATTATCCTACCTATTCAGTGTGTAAGCAGTGGGATGCACCTCTCAGACCAGAGCACATCATGATTTTCTCTTCTGTTTGCACTCTTGGCAGCCTTTTCCTCAGGAGTCTAAAGGTTCTGTAGGTTGGAAACCTGGCTTAAGTCTTGCTTATGCAGAGGAAAAAGCCTGTTTGCATTGATCTGAGATAAGCTGAGCTTCTCCAGGTGGTCCTGGGGCTGGCTGAAGGAACAGTTATCAAACTGCTGCTCTGGAGCCCTTCACAGATCAGGACACCAGTGTGCCTGAGCACAGCCAAGTTGTTGATGCTTTAGCACAGCCAAAAGCCTGAAATTTCTTGGCACAGGGGCCTGTGGTTTATTTCAGATGAAAGGAGTCCAAAGCATTATTTTCCAGTCCAACCAACAAGCCCAGCGAGGCATTGAAAATTGCTTTCTCTGCTGAAAAGACCTCTGCTTAGATGAAGGGAACAAAGAGTCCCTGTGAATCAGAGGCTCCTACTTTGCAAAGAGACTAATCTAGGTGTCTAAATCACGGAATTTTACCTTATTGCAATCTTACCTTATTGCAGGACCTTATGAGGTGCTGTTTTGCCCCACTTGCTGGTGATTAATACATATGAGCAGAGCTAGGATTTAAGCTGCAGTTACAACTGGCCCCCTGAAGTGAGTTCACTGTTAATCTGCTGCCTAACCTCAGCGCACTGTGCTGCATTGAGAGCCTTGGCACACCTGTGCTCCTTTCCCTTAGCTCTACAGTGGTCACAAAAACCAAAGATTAGATGTCTTGGCTGCCTCATTTTCAGCCTTTTATGGGAGTTACTATTAAAAGAAACCTGGAAGTTAAAGTCAAACAATGGCTCTACTGTGTCTGAATGTGCTTTTCTTTAGTGCATAGTTCTGTTGGGGTTAAAATCTGTAGACTTAACAAACATGCATTAGTTGATTTACTTTATTTGTGTCTTATAAAAAGAACCTTAGAGCTAATGAATGCCATAAGCAAAGGTCACCCAGTGTTTAGAAGACATTAAAATTCTTTTTAAACAAAAAATTCATAAGGCCGTCTTTTTTTTTTTCTTCCCACATTCTTTATCATGGGCATAATGCTGTTGCGAATGGAAAGAGCATGCAGTTGGCATACAAAAGGAGGCTTAAGAAGGAAATAGTTCTCCCTTCTACTGTAACCTTGAGTAGAGTGCTTGCATTGTGCTGAAGGACAATGTAAGAATGCCAGAAAAGCACAGCCCCTCCGGTGACAGCTGTGAACCAGCTCCAGCTCTGCCCCAAGCAGAACTGAGGCGGGGGCAGGGTGGAAACATTGAAGGTTTGGCGGTTTTCCTCAGCCCCACCCTGGCCAAAAGGGCAGGACAGCGGCTTTTCTGTACTGATAGGCTTTTCCTTCATGCTGTATGGCATCTGTCAAGGGAAACTGCTGACTGTCCTCTCTGGATTTCTGAGCAGCCTCATTTATCAAACCACAGCAAGTTTCCAGGGTTCAAATGTCACGGTCATGAAGAGGTGGGAGGGAATACAGACCTTTACAGGGCTAAGCATAATTCATGAATTCAAAGGGCAACTGGCTCCCTCTAATCTCTGATGGTCCCACAGCCTAATGGGAAGAATTGTGGACAGGGAAACCCATAACATCATTTCTCACTTGATTTTTGGCTTACTATGTGTGCTGATGGAAATGGTCCTTTAAGGCAGTGGAACTCTTTTATTTTTTTTTCTCCAGTGGTCTGCCGGAAAAACTTGGACAGCACAACTGTAGCAATTCATGATGCTGAAGTTTACTGCAAATCTTGCTATGGGAAAAAGTATGGCCCAAAAGGTTATGGGTATGGCCAAGGGGCAGGCACACTGAACATGGACAGGGGAGAGCGACTAGGCATCAAGCCTGAGAGGTGAGTGAACTGGGTTGGCAAGTGCGTGGCCCTTGTCCTTCAGTATGGTTTTCAGAGGAGTCTTTTAGGCTGTTTTTTTTTTTTAGTTCATGTTGTTTGGAATAGAAATGCTGCAAAATACCCCAGTCCAGCTGAATGCAGGGCATTGAACCTACACTGCACAAAGCTCCCACTGGTGACTATGTGAGTAGGAATAGTACAAGCAGGAGTTAGTGCAGGCAAGGATGTACTAATCCTATGTGTGAGCCATAGGGCACTGGATTATAGAGATGCTGATGGCTCTGCATGAGCTCACGGAGGTGACTCTGGGTCTCAAGTCGCTCTCCTAAATAAGCTAGAAATTAAAATGTTCAACAGGTTCTGGCTGGGATGGATTTGGGCAGCTAAGAATCTGGGGCTACAAGAAGAGTGATTTTTTTTAACTGGCAAATGAAGAACCATTTATGCTTAATTATAGCCAAAATCAACAGGCCTAGTAAACATTCCTAGTCTGATTAAGTTCTTGCTGTAAAACAAAGCATGTGGAAAGAAGCTGAGGTATTCCTTACAACTTGCTTCATGCAAGTTCCCAAATTATTGCTTAGCATTTATGTGATGCATGCTCTCCAGCCAGGTTCAGGGATCCGTTCAGGTTTCAGATTATGATCAGTGGACAGGAATTTAATAGAATTATTTGTAGCTTAATATCTAAAAAAATCCGTGTCCTGCTACAGAATTCAGCACTTCTAGATAAGTGGAAAGGGGAAGTCTCCTCAGAAAACTAGCCTTTACAGGAGCTTCTTTTTATCCTTTGAAGCATGGTCTTTCTCTTTTTGTTGTGGTTTTGGTTTTTCTCCCTACCAGGTGTAATTGGATAGCCTTGCTGCCAAACTTCCTTCAGTTTTGCAAAAGTACCGCACCGTGTGTAGGATGCTGCTCTGTTCATGTTGCTAAGAGCAAAAGGTCATTTAGTAAAAAAGTAGAGACAACTGTCCTGTTTCTTTCAGCACGCCTTCTCCTCACCGGCCCACCACAAATCCAAACCCTTCAAAGTTTGCTCAGAAGTTTGGAGGGACAGAGAAATGCTCAAGGTGTGGTGATTCTGTTTATGCAGCAGAGAAAGTAATAGGAGCTGGAAAGGTAAGGAATTGCATGTGCTGTTTTGTATCTGCTATGTGGACTTTAAAGTGAGCAAGGTGTGTTTTGTGGGTCCCAGTAGGGAACCAACTGCAGGGCAGTTACCTTAAAGTTGCATTTCTTAGCATTGGAAACAGTCAAATCAATTAACTTAATTGAACAAAAAGCACTTGAAATGCAGGTTGATGAGTGATCACCTTACATTTCAGAGGTAAGGATTCAATATCATCTCATGCTAGACTTGAAGCAGACTGCAGAAGTCCTCTCCCCCAGAAAAGGGAGTGGTCTTGTGGGGTGTTCAGCTTGTGAGAGGCTGAATGTTTCAGCAGAAAGGAGATGTTCTCTGAAAATAAGGTGTAAAACTGCGTGTCAGGCTACCAGCTTTCTGACTCACTTGCTACAGAGAGCATGCTGTGTGGAATTTGGAGCTCTGGGCCACTCACAGAAATGCAGATTCTCTTGTCTGCTGCTGGTGCAGTTTAACTGGTTTTTATCGCACCAGTCATATATAAACAATGCTGATGCAGATCTCTCCAGTTAAGGAGAGATTTTTTACCAACTTGAGCATCCTTTGTAGTTACACTACCTTTTTCGTTTTTTTCCCTAGCCATGGCACAAAAACTGCTTTCGATGTGCCAAGTGTGGAAAAAGCCTAGAATCTACAACCCTAACTGAAAAGGAGGGAGAAATCTATTGTAAAGGTGAGGAAAGAAACAAAGGTCATTTGTTTATTGTTCAAGGTAATAGCTTAAAAGGACAGATGGGTCAGTTTATTCCTGGTATAAGAAACTTTCAGGGTCATGTCAAGATGGAAGTGCTCTGCAAGTTATAGGAATAGAGGTGGAAAATGAAATAAATATTACTGAAGCTGCTGATGCAGCTGACATCTGCATCAAGCAAAACATGCAGCAGCCTGTCCTGTGCTGGGGTCAGAGAAATCAGAGTAAGGAAACAAGCCAGAAACCATCCTGCTATGCCTTGTTGTGTGGCATTGTGGATATAAACTTGGTATGTGATATAAAATACTGTGGTTTGATGACAACAAATGCTTAACAGATACTGAGGCACAGA
This sequence comes from Sakesphorus luctuosus, assembly GCA_013396695.1. Taxonomy (NCBI): domain Eukaryota; kingdom Metazoa; phylum Chordata; class Aves; order Passeriformes; family Thamnophilidae; genus Sakesphorus; species Sakesphorus luctuosus. The sequence continues at coordinate 175,595 of VWZD01001856.1, forward strand.
ACCAATGAGCTACTTTCAGAGAGTGGTTGGGAGCTACACAGACTGAACAGCCCTGGCTACTGAGTTCAGTCAAGGTAGTTAATGCACCTTAACAAAATGGTTTTGAGAGTTGCTTTCTCTGGGGATGTTCTAGTGACTTAAGGGGAAGCAGCTGAGAGCCTTAGCCCAGATGGTGCTGTTCTTAATTAACATAGCAGAAGATGCAGCTTCTACATGTTCATCTTTCTTGCAGGTTGTTACGCAAAGAACTTTGGCCCCAAGGGATTTGGGTATGGCCAGGGTGCAGGTGCCCTTGTTCATGCCCAGTGAGGGGCTACCCCTTGCAGCCCTGATGACATCCTGGTAGAAGGAACGAGTTTTCTAAATGTTACTAACTACTGTGAAACAGATACTAGTAACTGTAGTGCTTGGGCATACATTCTGCAGATGATTTAAAAAAAACCCCCACACTGCTTTTTTCCTTGCTTTGTGTATCACACTGTAACACCTTTAATATTGAGTATCAGTTCAATAAAGCTTTGCTTGTTGATACACCCTAAAGCCGAGTGTTGCCTGCTTTGTCAGCAGTGAAGGGGAGGGCGGTATTGCTGAGGTACTCCAGGGGTAGAGATACAATGCTTACAGACTTGGTGCAGACCTTTGTTGAAAGCTGGACATGCACAGCACTGGTCATGGCCTTCAGTGGTAAATGTCTGCCCTCCAGAATCACACTATTATATGCACATGCAAGGAAATGAGCTGCTCATGGCACAGAAGCAGTAAATCTTAATCTACTGCTCTGTAGAGTGACACAGCTCTGAAAGTGAATATAAGGGATAGCTGGGTATCTAAATAGCTGCCTGTCTCTGCCACAGAGGCTCTAGTAAATGAAAACCAAACCATTTTCACTGTAATATTCTGTGGTTACCCATGCTTTGGTAGTGAGGTGCTATTATACACAGAACTTGCTGTGCAGAATACTGAACAACAGTTGCAGATTAATACCATCCCTCTTCAGCAGCTGACCAGCCTCTGGATTAGCATATCTGACTCGAGTGTAAGAGCATCTTTTCACCTTTTCTTGGTAGTGCTAGGACTTCTAGTTCCCTGAAAATGGTGGAGGGTTTTGGCCTCTTGAGGACATAGTACCTGACAAAGCAACTGCAGCACAAAAACAGAGCAGAAGAAAATTCTGTCTTGAAATGCTCTGGTAGAAAATGTGGCTTGAACTGAAGTTGATGGGCAAGAAGTTGAGTGCAGTTAAATACATTGAATGCAGTATAGATCTGCTCCCTGCACACACACCAGGTGGGTGAAAGCCAGACTGGGGCCTTGACTCTGCTAACCCAACACTTCAGGAACTGTTGCCAATAAATGTCTGAGTAGGGGACAACTGCTTGTGCCTTAGCCAGATCTTGAGTGGAAAGCTCATAGAAGAGCCTGGCTTCTTTTAGGGGCTGGAGCAGCTCCCACCACAAACCTGCAAGGCCTGAGCTGACAGCACCCACACCTGCAATTCCTGCAAAGTGAACGGGAGCCACCTTCTCAACAGGAGATCTGGGACAAGACCAGCACAAAAGCCTCAACATGAGAAGAAGGGGTTTAAGTCTAAAACAACTACTAAAAATCAGCTGGTTTAAGGTAACTTGTTTTATTTTTCTGCAAGTAACCAGCATTCACTCGGAGTCGCTTCACAATTTTTACTAATGTTGGGTTTTCTTAATCTAGTCCCATGTTTCTTGAAGCAGACCTTCACCAGCATGCTCAGGCTCCTCTGCACATGAAATCTGGGCATCAGTGCTACTTAAAAGCACAAACCATGCCTCAGAGGAGCACACCTGAGCTCCAGCAGGTAGCAACAGGTGGTTGTAGGAGAGTCATTCCATCCCTTCCAGTGAAGGCCACACTATTGCACAGCGAGCACTTCACTATCAGCCAACCACAGCCACGGGGAGGCACGAGCTCTGTCCCAGTGACTACACTCCACGTGGTGTTCTGGGATGGAGGAGGGGGTTCAGTTTCAACTCTCATCATGCCCAACAGAAGTTAGTTGAAAAAAAAATGTTTGTTTTTTTTTTCTGGGAAAGAAAGAACCCTTCAGGAGTGAATTTATGGAAACATTCAAGACTGGGAATACTGCAACAAAACATTAAGCAAGTGTGGTCTGTGGCAGTTTCCAGCAACACCTACAACCGTGGTCTGAGGCAGTGAAGCAGTGCAAGGCAAAAGCCTGGTAAGAAAAACACATGTTACTCAAAATAATACATAGAGAGCATTCAGTAAAGGTTACAAATGAACCATGTGGATAGGAGGAAAAACAGAGAGCCAGCCTAAAATGTGACCCAAGAGCTTGTACAGTTCACAGAGAGGGAAAAGTTAAAGCCAAAAAAGACAGGCAGAAGCAATACACACTTCAGGTGGGAATGAGGAAGCAAGGAGCAGCACAGCCTAGGAAACCTGTGCAGAAACCTTTGGTCCTGCTACTCATATTGTAAACATTGCTTTCATAGCAAAAACATGTGATTTTACTTAAAGGCAGCTAATGGGAGGTCAAGGCACTGAACTCTAATCAAGCTGTAATGAAGGTGCAGAGGGCAGGCTTCTTCCCAAGTAAAACAAAGCCAGGAACCAGGTTTCAAGTCATCAGGAGCCCACCCATACCTCCCAAGTGCAGCAACTGCTCTGATGGAGCACTGCAAATCTTGGATGGAGATCTTCAGCATAGAAGGTAGAATGTCTTTTTTTTTTTTAAAAAGTACCTTCCCTGGACTTCACCAGACAAACCGAAGGGTGGTCAGCAGGGGTAACCCTGGACACAGACTCACCAGGAACATTGCTTGAGGAAAGGGAGAACAGCACCAACAATTCTCAACATCAATACTGAACCCACACTCAGTAGAAAACTGACTTTCTTCTCTCCTTTAGGTGTGCTCTTAAGTCATAGCCTTATGCTATAATACATATTGCTGGTTATAAATATTGTGATTAAATTCCATCTTGGACTGTTACCTTGTTTGAACTCAAACAGCACGGACCAGAAGAGTCAAGGCAGTCTGTCTCTTGCAAGTGCCACCTAGAAGCACACATCTTGGTCACACCTCCTAGCCCTTATGTGGATGTCTGTTTTACCCTTAGAATACATCAAATATCATCAAATACATTCATTTGACCACCTGAAACATTCCCTAGATGAAATTCTCCCTTAAGAAATGTTACCTTGTCAGCATGCTTTGTTTAAAAGACAGGAATATCTAATTAGTGAATGGTAACTTTAATTGGTAGCACAAAGGTACACTTTTCCAAAACCCCCAGTGTAGTAGCTCCAAGGATTTCACATCTGCACAGAACTGGGTACATGCTGTCTGTAAGACACCTGTACATCTTTCAGAAAGACTTTACTAAAATAAGCTGCAAGATGACAGCTATTTTCTCATGCTACAGCTTCTGAAACTGGGCAGAAACAACACTGTGTGAAATCATGTCCCAAGTCAAGACAAACTCTGCATCTAAGAGTCAATATTTATTTGATTAATAACTTACAAAATTTAACAGATTTAATTTATGTAAGGAGAGCTAATTTATTAAACATTTTACAGATTTTTTTTTTGTTCACAATGTAATACACATCAAGATCTCGACAGTATTAAAATAATACTTGGCACAGTTATAAATAAAGAACATACAAAAGAATCCATAGCTTAAAATGTAGTGATGCTGTTTTACACATTATTTGAAAAAAAATAAATCTGGTGGACATCAAAGAATACAAAAACTTGCAAAGAAACAGCACATGTTTAGGGCCAAGACAAAATTCCTATTTATTCTACCTATGTCAGATTAAGTTGGTCTGATCTGCTGTTGGTCTGGATCAGCTTTGTTAAGTTTCAGAAGCAATGCAGTTTTGGTTCAACAAGTGAATTTTAAGTTTGATAACTTGACAGAAAAATGCATAGTTGGCTCCCCCCCTCTTGCTTTATGATTTCACATCAAACAATTCAGTGTTACTCAAGACAAGTTTTATTTTGCACTGGAAACTTCATACATCCCAAATCCACATATGCATGTTGATTTGCACAACTACCTACTATTGCTCAAATTCTGCAGGCCTCAAGAAAATTGTAATCAGAGAGCTACTGATAAGTAAATAGTGCAGAACTTGCCATGTGCTTCCAAAGATCACCTCTTCTTTTGCAAACCTTTTTGACACAGAGTGCATGACACAATTCATGGCAGTTAATGCTACTGGGCAACTAAACCAAAATTTGTATCATGTACTGAATTGCTCTTCTGGTGGCTACATGATATTTAATAAAGTGTATTGAAGCTTCTCAAGTCAACCAACCCCCAACAGAAATGTGGAAATAAAAAGAACAAATATGCAGAACATCATTGGTGATTTAAACAAACCACACTGTAAAGTCTTCAGACTTTTTTGATTAGGAAAAAATATGAATAACTGAAGTAAACTGTTTTCACTGAAATAGAATGTGTTCTTCGTTAGGATTACAAATTTTGTCTGACAACAATAGCAAAAGCTTTTTGCCACTCCTATACCCAAACCTCTCCTGTTAAAACTGTGTCCAAGATGATGTTGATTTTTCCAGTATTAAACATTCAAGTACTCTAATGCTGCACTTCTGTAAATCTTGATATCTGGTACTTGCAAACTAAGTGTGTGTCTTGAGATCAATGAACAACTACAGAAAAAATGTTTACTTGCAAATACTGAACATCAACTATTTACAGTTTCACTGCTCCTCTTACCAAGGCAAGGGCCGGGAATACCACTAGATTGCTTTATTACCTGTAATTTGCATATTACAGAAAATGCTAATTTTGCCAAGCATCAAACATGCAGTGAATTTGCAGGGCATAATGCCTATTAACAGCAATATTGAACATCACTAAAAGCTCATTAGATATCTTCCTACACTTTTTTGGTTGAATAAAATGAAAATTAACAGCTTTAAATACACTAAACACACACTCACAGAGAGAAAACTATTTGATAAATTATTTATATACAGATACACATTCTTTACACTGGTCTCAGACATCTGCTTTCAGGTCCCTCCCCAAACTCTCCTCACAGGTTCCTCGAACCACTGGGTTGCTACAGCACTTAAAAGAGAACTAACCTGATTCTCAGTCTCTCTGTAAACAATAGTTAAGGAAGCAGTGAACAACTCACTATGAGTATATGAAAACACCATAACAAAAATCAGTGCATCACATTCAAGAAAAGCCCCTTTGGAATGCAATTTCAGATCATTCCTTACCTTCTAAACATATCTGTAACATGAGAACTTAAAAACAGAAATTAAGGGCGATTTCCATGTGCCAATACACCACCTTCTTCAGAACGCTGCTTTGCATTTTCTGTGTGCCCGTGCAATTATGGGGATTCTTTTTTTTTTAATTTGGTTTCTATTACTTCATATCCAAATTAAATAAGCATTTCAGACAACTTTGGGTTCTTCGTCTGCAGTCGGGTTCAATTTAAGACTACCTTGTCTTTTTATAACTGAGACTTCTGCTTTTACATCTGTGGTGTCCCCCATGCAATTTCTCTTCCAACATGTCTCCAAATACACTACATGTACTGTATGAGGACCAAACCTAATACTAAAACATTGCTAGTTTGTAAGTTGCTTATACAAGTACTTCAAAGACAATGACTTATTCCCCACTTTTATTTCCCTGAACATCATATACTGTAAAACTAATTTTACAGGTGTATCATGCATTTAAGCAGGGCTTTACCTTGACAGAAAAGCTTTCCTTATTGGCGCAGTTGTTCATTTCAGACTACGTTATTTCAGAACAGGGTTATTACAAGTAGTTAGCTTTACCACTAACTGGTGGCAAAAACAATCACCAAAAAATGTGGGCGATGTATTTTTTCCTCAACATTACCTGACTGCTATAACTTAACATGTTACAGGGGATACCCACCATACAAGGTTTATAACAGTACTAAAAAGCACATTTTTCAATTTACATCATACTACAGAAAATTTGTATTAAAAAAATCACATTACAGGAACTACAACATAGCGATCAGTGAACTCTGTACCATGAAATTTAGTTTTATATTCTAGATTCTTGTTTCAGTGGAATTATCGATACTGGGATACAAATTTTTTTGCTCAGCACAACGTAACTACTTATGTCAATACTTCAATAATCTCATGCTCCATTGTGAAAGACCTTAAATAAAAACCCCAACAATAAATACTGTGAATATGCTGTCATGAATAATTCTCATGTTAAGAACTGTTAAAATCCCTTTTTGATCTTCCTCCTCTTCCGTATCAGGTTTGGCAGTTTATTCTGTCCATTTTTACTTTTGTTAATAAAATTCTGATGAAGAGAAGGTACCTTTATGATTCATCATCAGCCCTACACATAGCATGCTACCCTTCAAGGGATGCAGATTTGAGAGAGAGAGAAAATTTTTCAGGCACCACTCATTATGATATGCTCACAGGATGAAGGTGGTGCTACACTAGCTGGTAGCCTGATCCTGAAGTTTGGTCATATTCTATTGTATACTGCCTTGTCCAGTCCACAATAACAGGCCGAAAAAGACCACAGCATCTGAATTCAAAGAAGTCTATAATGTTCCTTATACATCCATGGCTAAAAATGAAACAAAAACACAAGTTAGTAAGCAACATCGAAGCTCATCTAACAAAGTGCAACATCTTTTACCTACCTACAAATTTAGTTATTCACCCTTTAAGTTCCTACATTTCGAAAATCAATTCAATTCGGAGTTATCTTAATGCTTATTGATAAGCACGTTCTGAAACAAAAAGTAGTAGTCACCAGGCTGGTGAATGTTTGATCGTTGGACATAATCAAGACACAAAACTTTCTTTCACTATCTACCAAAACTGAATGGAGAAATGCAACATGTTATTAGCAATGCACCATCATGTAGCACAGCACGGTAATTCAGATCCCTTTCTAAGAGGAATGGAAGGTTGCATTCCTATCTTTACTAATATCTATTTTTGCATACATACTGGTTCACTTGCTGCTTGTCTAGGATCAACCAAGTCAGTCCCTTGACAATACAAAATTAAGAAAGCATTATGTCAATTAAATTCAAGCCCTTCCTGTGGCTGAATCAATTACTTGCCAACTATTTAAGAAACCTACATAAAAATTCCAGTATTTTGGGGGTTTTTCACTGAATTACACATGGCTGAATAGATCACAGTTTTCTGGAAGAGAAGCTCATGTTATGACATATGCAATAGCAAGTCTAAGCAAAGAGGAGATGACAACTATTTGATGTCAATGCTTCATGTGACAGGTGATGCCAAGTCAGTTATTTTAGACATCTGGTGTGATTTTCACAAGTCATTTTTATAATAGCAGCTATTTCAATGAAAATATTTTATGAATGTGACATTGATTTGGGGATCAAACCAGCAGTTTTTTCCTACCCTGTGCACCACTCTATGTTCTTCAGGCAAAACAATTATCTGGTTTTGTTACAACTCTAATCTGTAGGAACACTTCAACCGTACAGAGATGCTTGTCTGCTTCTTACTACAGGTTTTGTATGAAAAGATATTAAAAAAAGATTTATTACTTATTATTTCTAGCACAGAAATCCATCTGCAACAAAACAGAATCACAGAATGTGTCAGGTTGAAAAGGACCACAGCAGGTCATCTGGTCCAAACTCCCTGCCCAAGCAGGGTCATTCTAGAGCATGCACAGGATTGCATGAATCCATGCTGATTACTCCTGATCACAACTCCTATCTCCTTTTCCCCAGGTGGCACCAGGAAGAGCATCAGCTCCTTTTGTAACACGCTCTCAACCCACCCATATACCAGCCTCATGCCTTCCTTTATTTCTTGTCTTGGCTCCACAAGCCGCCCCATGTTGCCATATTCCCATCCCAGTGCCACTTCATCTCTGAGCCCTCCTCTTTCATCTTGCACCCTCGCCCCTACAGAAATCAGAATCCCAACCTGCCTTTTTACATACTGATACCCAAAAGCCCATGTCTCACCCATGTAACACTCACTCCAGTTCCTGGGGCATCCTGCTCCTTTCCCCACAAATAGCTTTGCTCATGCTGTTCCTCATGAACAGGAAGAAAGTGAAGCCTCTTTTCTCACAGAAAAGAGAAAAAGGGGAGCTACTGCACAGAGCAAATTCAACAGCACATTAAGTATTAATGAGGAGAAAGTGCCCAGTGTGGAAGTGAAGATCCTGGTCAACATCAATATGCTGCAGTAAGCAACTACTGGTCTGAGCAATTGCTTTACAAAGAGGGCATTTATTTCCCCATAAACTCTACAGCAAAATACAACATGCTGGAAATTATTATTTTCTGCGTTTATGTATCCTTACACTACAAAACATTTATCATGTCCTTTAACTGGATAGAATGTGTTACTGTAAAAATAGCTGACGGATTCAGCACATCAAGTAGAGAAAACAGTCCAACAGTATTTAGCTATATTCTGTTTCAACAAGCAGCACAATCCAAGTGTATGCAATGTGTATATGCTTTAAAACTTACTTGAATGGGCTTTCAATAGATGTGGTTGTAACTTTAAAGTGCTTGTATCTTCTTGCATTCATTCTTTCATTTGTTGTGATCCCCAAGCAAGATATCTGAAGACAGGAAGAAGAATAAGTAAATAAAAATGTGCAATCAAGTCCTGCATAAACCAGACTGAAAAAGGACCAAATTTACTGGGTTTAATTCCTTCTTCTGAAGCAGAAATTTTTGCCTGGGGAAATTATTCGGTCTAAACAAAATTGTAAGATTTTAAATTGATACATGTTTTAAGTGATGAATATTATAGAAAAAGGAGGACAAAACTTAAATTTACTGAGATGTTTTACCTTAGAGGATAATTTCTATTTCTAGGACCTCTAGGAAGATTAAGTGTCATCGTTCCTGAATGACAAGACATACTGAAAGTCTTTCAAGTATGACTTTCCTTAGAAAGGATGAAGAAAATTTGGGTTTGGTCAGATTAGAGTAATGTGGCTTCAAATCACACGGAGGCAGTGTAAGAATTTATTGCACCTTCTTTGAAGCTACCACTCTCTTTCTGCTGATGACATACAGCATTATTCCAAGCTGGCCCCACAGATCTTATCTTCTATTAGTCTTTATTGCCTTTCTCTGATCTGTTTTACCTTTTTGTCATTCTGAGAATGGAAAGCAGGAGCCAGATTAAAAAAAAAAGAAAGCCCAAGTGAATGAGAAGTGAATGATGCCTAATATCGAGAGACAACAGATGCGTGCCTACTCCAGCAAGGCTGAGAGACCAAACACTTGGTCTTGCACAACACACATGAAAATTTAAATGACTGAACTATTTCATATTCTTATGTCACTCCCAAGACTCAGCATTACAAGTGAAGTGCTCTTCCATACCTGATACATCTGACACATGAGTAACACAGCCACCCACATGAAGTGAAATACACTGTTTAAAAACATCCAGAACATCCATGGAGAACAGGTAGCGATCTGTGTAACATAGGTCCAAAATCCATCTTTTGTGTAACTTGTCTCACAGTGGAAACCCCAGTCTACAGAGAAAAAGTGTCAAAAAATATACAGATTTAAGGTATTTTTATTGTATGTCAACATAATGCCCACATTAGAATGTGATAAATTAAATAAGAAAATGACAATGTGCCAAAATAGTTTTACTTGCTCTCTTTTCCTTTCCCACCTCCTTGAATACATGCCATATGCACATACTTGGCTGTGATGAATCAAAAAAAGATCTAGGACAAGGAAAACATCATCTTCTAAATTAAAATACCCAATATAGAGAAATATTAATGTGCAGCTCAATTACAGAATAAAAATAGCCAAAACTCTGATAAGGCAAAGATCCATAAAAATCCCTATGAGGAGATGAAGTATTTAGAAGCAAGTTTAAAAAAAAAAACAAAACCCAAAAAGCAAAACATCACATTTACTCACAAGAGATACATCCATAAATCATCCAGCAGATCATAAAAAGCAGGAAGAACAGGTATCCCATAAAATAACGATGGTTCCCTGCTCCTAAAATTGCACAACAGGGATCAAATTACTATACTGTCAGTAAAAAGACAAGAAAGTTTCATTGCTTGATTAGAAGTACTGCTTAGTTTTCTATACAGAAACATTACTCTCTAATATTAAGCCAATATAACTTCAAGACAGTGAAATGAGCTGGTTTATGATTTATTTTTTTTTTACTTGTCAGACAACAAAGCAATGTTCTTTCAGTTTTCTTCAATTTCTGTCACAACTGCAATTCCCTAATTAATTTGTAACCTCTTTCATTAACTAATGAACTTACTGATAGACAATATTTAGAACAATGTTTGTGACAGCTGGTGTAGAGACCTAAACAGCCAGGAATTACACATCGGTAAATATTTTTTAAAAGCCATTAAAAAGTCATTGGATTGCAGAGTTCACTTTCTTAAAAGAAATATGAGCAAATACACAAACTTCTTTGATAATGAGCTAACTCACATCTCAGGTTTAGATGCTTCATGAAGCTGGGCAAAAATAAAGTATCTAATAGAACTTTTAAAACAAATATATGTAACTGAACAGATGAGGCCTAAGAAACTGGCTATAATAATGAATGAGATAAAAGGACTCTGCTTTAGACAGAATATAAAAGCAAGAAAATTCAATTACTAAAAGACTGATCTATTTTTAACATTCAAAGAGCAAAAATATGCCTCTTATGTGAGTACATCATAATTCTGAAGTGCTCAGCCTTCCTTCTGTTTGTAAAATATGTCCAGTGTTGCAACCTTCCAACAGCTCCAGGCTGTAAACTAAACCCACACAGACGATAATGGCTACAAAAGACTTGGCTGTCATCAGCTACCAGCACAGCATTTACTTCTTCATTATGTCAAATGTTTTCCCTGCTAAAACAAGAGCATCCTCTGGAGGCAGAAAATAATCAAGTGCTTTTAGCAAGTGAGCTGAAAGACTGTATAAATAAGAGATGAGGAAAAACATACATACAACACAAGCTAGACTAAACACAGGACATTTCCTTGAAAAGCAAACAAGCTCCTGCAGACATAAAATTATGTTGTAACATTGTCTTAATCACCTAAGGGCATCTTAGAAAAGTGCTGGGAATGTCCCTAAGGTATCGCTTTTATTTGCATTCTAAATTTCAGAACTGTGAAGTTTCATAAAAGATCTTTTTTAAAAAACACAGAGGTTAAACAGAGACCTAGAGGTCCATCTGAGAGGCATCTGATGCGATGCTTCTTTCAGCAACATCTTCAATGATACTAAACCAAATCCCACCTAACAGAAAATCCATACATATGTGGTAAAAACACAGGTGTAGTGTTTAAAACTGTAAATGAAACAGGTACAATCTTTATCACAGTTTAAAAAAAGTCTTCAGAAAAATAAAGCAGAGAAACTGTATTTTGAATAAGACTGGGCAAGACACAGCATCATGCTCTACACAGTTTCATCCTGGACTGGCAGGAACAGTCAGTTATCCTCCACATCTAAAACAGTGTTGTAAGAATTGTTAATTTATTCTATATGCTTGTGCTTATTACATAAGTAATAATGTATAATAAAGATAAATAATGTCTTACTGATGGAGCTATATTGCACGAATTAAACAGTTTGTTCATTTCTTAATTTTTCCAACTTTTAGCTCCTTGGAGCAGAAACCTTGCTGGCGGGCAACAGTGATCATTTTGCTCAATCATACAACAATTTCTCAAGTACACAAGACCTCACTTATGGGTCACTGCTATCAGAATAATAATTCAGTACAATGTCAGCATACATCGTGATAGGATAGTTTAAAATTTGGCTCTAGATACTTTCATGATACTACTTGAAAACTACGTTTCTGTTGTAAGTCTACACTTTGTGTTTGAAATGAAACTACAAGTCTAGCAAAACCTGTTATTTTTTATTTAAAAAAACATCCAACTATAAAGAACCATAATCTTGTTTTGATACTCCATTAAAAAGATAAATATAATCATTTCTAGAGATTTGCCTGCTGTATTTTAAACTATAATTCTGCAGGTATGAGGAAAATAATTTGCCCCAGTTGCCAATTTATTTATTTTTCAAATAGTCTGCATTTTTTTGTCACCCTCTTCAGAATGGTAAAATATTTGAAGTCTCTTTATGTGCCAAGTTTTATCCCTAAAGGATTTATTTTACAGTGTCTGTAAACACTCTTACAAGATTTCTCAGTCCTATCTTTAGCCACATTCTTATCCTTCTAACACATTCCACACACATCCAAATTCCACTTTTCTAGAAAGGCATGATTCATGTTTCCCTTTTTGGCTAACATACCACAACTGCTGTTTTAAGAATGGATTCTGTTTTGCAATCCTATTCTTAGAGTGACCATGTACCAATCTCAGAGACAGAGAAGCCATATAAGGTTGTTCAGACCACCACTCCCTTCAGTTCAGTTCCAGCTCCCATACTGAGATTTCTAATGTTTTTTTCACAGCATACTTTCAAGGGTCCTAATGTTTACTTTTACCTCCAGTTATTCCACTCTGTACAACACCACTAGAAAATGGATTCTGCTTTTCCTTCATCACTGCTATTTAAAAAACTATTTCCTCCACCTAACCTAATCTCATTACTCGCATACTCTCATTACACACAAACTAAGGTCTCTCCTCCCCCACCTGTTTTTTGCTTTTCCAGTTGGTGATTAAAATACTGGTTGTCACATTGACATGTCCTCCTCAGCACTCTTGCAAAACAAACTGTCACTAAACAGTCTCCAAAACCCGAGCCCATGCTCCCCTGCCTGTATGAATTAAAAACTTCTTAGTTCTAAGATATGTCACAAGTATCTTGGGTAGTAATATCTGTGGGAAACATAAAATAGAAAGGGATGATATAAATCGATCTTGGTGAGAGTTGAGAGTTGTTCTACTACAATTCAAATGACAGAATTGACTATTTTACTCCTGATCTTCAGACTAAACAACTCTGATTATCCACTATCATTATCTATTTGGAAAGACTACAATGAAGCATTTATAGGCTGTCAACTGTCAGTGAAGCCAGCCCCTAGTTCTTCCCCAAGATTAAAGTTACCTCTGCTTGAGTCCTAAAAAACTAACCCAGTGAAGCAAGATGCACTCATTTCCTAGCTGTAAAGTTGTCAGTGCTCCATGCATAATAATGGTTTTCAAATAAGTTTCTCAAATAATATGACAGAGAAGAGCAGCATTTAGAGACTTTATTTCTATTGTATATGCATTCCTTTCATAATCACTGGAGAGAATAAAAGACAACCTGGATGGTCAAAAAGAAGAGAACACCTCAATAGGAAGTCATTCTGTATCTAACTGCTATAATCATGACATTTTTCAGTACATATACTTTCCCATTAAATTACTGGATATTATTGGGGAAAATGAAAATTTTAATCTTATGTAATGAATAATAGTCAGTTGTGGAATTGGTACATGCCTTTTCAGCAGTTAAGCTTTGCACCTTTTCATTACTAGACTTTATGTAGGAAACTGAATTAGACACAGAACAATTTTGAGGACACATATATAATAGACAATACAAAAGAGAATACTGCAGGCAATCACATGTAGAAAAAGAATCAAGCTCAAGATTGAAAAGTTTTTTCTTCTACCAAAAGTCCTCAACTGTTTTTCTCAGAATCTGGCAGAAGCCACATTACTTTCACCATGAAATGAGAACAGGATAAATCTTGTACAGCATTTTAGCATATTACTCACCTACACAGTTACCCACCCATGGGCAGTGGTGATCAAACTTCGCTATACATCGATTGCAAACACCACAGTGTTTGGACCTCACTGGCTTCCGTATCTGTAATAGTTATTGACATTTGCTTAGAAAAGCAAATTACCCTGATACATTTTAAATGGAAGAACTCCAAACCCTCAATTTAAATATAAATTGATTCTGCTATTGTTAATTCCTTACAGAACTTCAAATTTGATGCTAATTCTTAAAGCAATCCTAGCTATTAAACTTAATCTATACACTGTTTAACACAAACATCTTTTCAACCACACTGAAGTGATTTTCACACTGGTTTTGTTATACAAAGGATTATTTTTTTCCATACAAAGCTCTTCTATCACCTCCAGCTATTAAGCTTTGTATAGCAACCAGCTTCATTTCAGCTTTTTAACAATGAAAATACAGAATGAGCTTGAGTTCTGGGATTCTGTCAGTACCTTTTTTTAACTGAGCTCTATTATAAACTCTTCAGTTTATTTTTTAAAGACAGAAATATGACTCAACAAGAAGAACTCAGTGAAACTTAAAATGCTAAATTACTCCCAACAATTTTTCTTGAAAGGCTATTTCTTGAAAGAAGTGGTCTGATATATATATATGCACACACACACACAGTTTTTAAAGTGCCACATCTGTATATAATTTTCCAGCTTCGAAACTGGGAGTATTAACATCATACATGTTCCACACAGGTCAGAGCTTCCCAGTGTAACACTGAGAACCTTAAGAATTTTATATTTGCTAGTTCCAAAGAAGAAACACATTACATTTGCTTTCAAAAAATGTTTTCCCTCATGACTACTGCCAAATAGAGAAATGAATTAATTTTCGAACAGAATGTTTTACTAGAAGCATAACATGACTTTTACTGTGAGTTAGAGAAGTAGTGGAATGTCACCTGTCTGTGTGTATAACCAACCATTTTGGTAGATATATTGGATACTTGGATTTTGACAGTAGCAAGTTATTTCCACAGTGATTGGTTTCTTTCCTCTTACTATTGCAGTTTTGTTGTGTACAGACCTATTATTTACAGAAAACACCACTTAAATATTACAAATAAATCTGCCCTTGAAACTGCATTATCAAGGCCAAATATGTGCTCATTACAGGAAGACTAACTCTGGCTTAGCATTAAAGGAAAAAATAATAGTAAATGCTGAAATTGATTAAAAAATACACTACCAAGCAGGTACTGCAGAATATACTGAGGTCCAGACTTCCTGTCTCTGCAAGTTCTACTATTGTCTGCAAGAAAAAAAATAGTCCTTACGGTTATTTTCTCCTCATAGCAATACGAAGATAACTTCCTTAATTAGATGATGAACACCAAGGTACCTTGACTGAAATCACAGGTTTTCCTCTAAAATACTAAACTAGTTAGGGAAAATTTATGGAAAATTTTCCTGAAAGTAACCACTAAAAGCTGGTTGATACTAAAGTCTGAAAGCTGGACGACCTTTTCCCCTCATCTGTAGTATTTCCACTTGCTATTTGCCCAATATCCTTGCTCTGCCCTGACTGTAACCCCTCATATTCTATTTCCAACCAACCACTGCCATTCATAAGCCCTTCCATGTTTCCCTTGAAACTTGCCATGCAACTCTGCATCCCTTTCTCACCCCTTCCCCCATCACCCCTCACTGCTCTAACATTTATCAGTGCAGGACTTGACAATAAAGGGCCTCCCTCACAAGAGTGACTTTTGCAAATAAACCAGATGAAAAGATAGCAAAAAACCATCATCAGGACATACCTACTGTGATTTCAATGCTGCTGGAGTGAAGACTTTTGATACCTTAGACAATTTCATCCACTAAGTTTTGGACAATTTCATAAATAGTGCCTCTGATTTCAGCAGGAGTACAACACTATTCTAGAGACTAATGAAAGGATGCACAAGGGAATGTACATGGTGTGCTGCTCAACACTGGAGTTCAGTATTGTCCTCAAGCAAGATCCCAAAGCTCAGGAGAACAGAACTGAACAAGAGCAGATGAAAAGCTTTTAAATAAAACTTTCATGCAGACCCAGAACCACTCAAGTTAGAGCCGCATCACTGTGCTTTGTAAACCTTTGTCTATTTTCTATGCTTTTGAACTATATTAAGAGTGACTTTGGGGTTCTCTTGTAAAACAGAAGAAAGGACATGACATATTAGAATAACAAACAGCTGAAACTGTTGCTTACTATGCATTTCCAAACATATTTGGTGATCTGGAATTAAAATAATTTTTTTGCTTACTTATTCCAAAGCTAAATGCTAACTCAGCATTAAATACTTGGAGACAAATAATGAAAATGTTAGGAAGGGCTACACTGCATGAAAGTAAGACACAAGTCCTACAGTGGATCATCTCTCTGTTAACAGAATATTTTAAAATGTGGTTAGTTGCAATGTAAGAAATCCAAAACATTCACAGCCATATGCATCTGTCTGAAGAAATTGCATTTTGCAATTCTTACCCAATTCAACAAGGCTTTTGTAACCATAATTGACTACAAGCAAGTAGATCAAATGAATTGCATATTTGTGCAATTTGCTGAATCCAAACCAAAGTGCCATTGCTGGCTATTCTATTTAATGTAGTCCAATTGAAGGAAGAGAACTTAGTTTGGAATTTACTTTGGCAAATTTTCAATAGCAGAAATGGAATTTGCAGAGTAAATCTAAAATCTGCACATGGACTAACAACTCAGTTATATCTTGTTGGAGAACACGAAAGTCATTTAATCTACCACAACCTCTGTTTTAAAGGCTTTTATATTTTCATTCCTACATAAGGACATAATTCCTAGTGGTCTGATGTTGATCCACACAATATTCTCGCAAATAACTATGAAGCAAAAGCTCAAAACTCATTTTTGGTGGAATGTGGTCTTCTAGGAAACTTAAACCAAATGCTTTTGCTGCTGCATAATTGTGGCATATTGAATGCTCAGTTTGGCTGCTGAGAACAATGCACTTCAATTAAAAAAACCTGAATTGCTAATAATAATGATATAATATTTTGGAAAGGAATCATTAGATCATCCATATTTTCTCTAATATTTGTGCTAAAACAAAAGCCTACCCTGAACCTCCACAGGTTCTGGTTGTTTTAGTTTCAAAATGTTTGTCAATACTTTTAGATACAAAGGTAAAGAAAAAAACTAGAGGCGCTTAAAAGTCTGGAAAGTTTTTATAAAATGAACTAACACTTTTTCCATAATGAGCTATATGTTTCAGTATGGCAAAAGTCTGAATCTTCACATTTTCCTTTTCACCCAACTTCTTTTCAAACTTTTAATCTCGAAAATTTAAGTTACAATTTTATTGTAAAATGACCAATATGCAATTTTGCACTAGAAATAGACTTGAAATATATTCCAAATGTAAAAAAAAAAAAAAAAGAAATCTGGAAGACTTTTCAACATTTTAAACCTTTTGTTATACAACCTATTGAAATTTAGTGTACTAAACGGCAAACTACAGTGATCAGCTGTGGAAGGCTGCTGAAGAACAAGAGTCACATATTTCATGGCTTTACCTTTTTCTTTTGTTCTTCTGTGGCTTTGATGATTCCTGGATCAGATTTCCAGGATTTTCCGAAATTGTAGAAAAGTGCAACGCTATTAGCAAGGAATGGAAGATGTATAAAGAAAAAATTGAGATGTGCTTACAGTCAAGGAATCTAAAGTGGAAAGCTAAAATTCATCTTGAACATACCCACTGATAATTCTGAAATAACATTAAATTTAGTTAAATTTTCACTAATGACCTTGAGTCATTGTCTTCTGAATTAAGAAAATTCAGCACTGCTGTAAGAACTAGTTTGGTACTCAGTATTTACTATTGCTCAAACTTAAAAAACTACTTTTAAGAATGATGTATTCTGTAAGGCATTTCAAAAGCATTTGTCTTTCTAAAGAATGAGTAACAACAGTTCAGTTTTTGTAACTATTTTATCTTTTGATTAAATTAAAACCTATGAAATTTATCTTCTTAATAACTGTTTCCTGTTTTCACAAAGATTTCAGAGCTTTACTAATAAGATAGACAGTTGACTGCCTATGCCTTCAGTGTCTTGACATTCCGGTGAGATCACAGGAAGGACTGTTTGTAGCCATAGAAGGAATTGTGCTGCATTCCAATCATGTCCCACCACCACTTATCCCCAAGAAAGGTAGTGTCTGAAACCTGGTCCTATAATAAGGAAATACCCACATTTTGCATCAGTTAAAGTTATTTTTAGCATCCTGATATGTTTAATACTTACAAACCCACAGGATTTATTATTCTCTAGAAGTGTTTATAGAAACACTTACCATATAAAGACAGAAAATAACCATTTGTTTTAAAATACATTTCCTGCATTGGATGTGTTGCCACACAATATGCCTAGTCTTAAGAGCATTTGACATTTCTTCAGAGAATTAAAACATTTTTTAGCAATGATGTTGAAAAAACAAATACTTCAGCTATGCCTCTTCTACAAAAAGTGGAAAATTATTTATTCTGATAAACCTCCGCAAGGCCTGACCAATCTGACTAAAGATACCTGCTGTCAGCTTTCAGACATAACTGCAAGGAGATGCCCCACTCGACATAGCTGTGGTGGCAGAAGCCTCTACAGCATTATCCAAGCAAAAAGGACACCTATTACTCAGATATAAATGACTGCATACCCAAATTAGACTATATTTTGAGAAAAATACAGATCTAAGTAACTTGTGATGCAAAAGAACCCCAAATACAAATACAAGCAGGCCTCTTTTTTAATTCTGAAATACTAACAAAATCTCATAGTTCACGTGAAGTGTATCCCAAATAACTTTTGTTCTCCTATTGGAGGGAGGAACTGGCAGTGAATTTGTAATAAAAACATTGGCAAGTAAAATTAAAATTTTAAAAATTTGTCTTATATAGTAGAATGTTAGTGTTAGCTCACTAAGGGCTAATTAATCTTTCCTCTAACAAGCTGTTTCCTGCAAGTTTATAACAGAAGGGAAAACCACATCAGCTATACTAAAATCTTAACACCCACAGTTCTATTTTATACATTACAGATGAAAAGCTCTGACTTCAAAATTTATACAACCCAACTTCTTCCCGTTTTTCCTCCAAAACTACCTGCAGTCAAGAATAAACTGCTTCAACTGATTTGTACAGCTAGAAAGAGATTACATTTTCTTTAGAATACTAAAACAATCACTGTGGGGTTTACTGCAACAGTTAAAAATGCTTTTTCATTAAAAGTACCTTAATCAGACACCTGATAGAAGTACAACTGAAACCAATTATATGACCCATTCCAAATTACCATGCAAATTACCGTGTTTAGACTTTTAAAGAAGATACAGGGGAAAGATCATTTCTTTCCTATCCAGTAAGAGGGGTTTTATAACCTTAATGCCTTGAAATTGTTTTTTTTATTAAAATTTGCACAACCTGTGTGATAAATAAGCTGTCAATTTTCTGAACTTACTCCTCCCCCATTTTACTCTGTAAAATACAGAGACAACATAAAAGACACTCCAGAGTCTGTTTTTCATGTCCTTTCATCATGGTGGTGTCAGGTGAGTGCAATTCTGGCAATGTAAATGGTGGGAGATAAGGTACTTCTGTGCTGAGGATGGGAGATGTCGAGAGACTACATGGAAAGTTTTCTTCTCCAGGATATTTCCAGTATGTGATGCAGCTCTAGGATTCATGTCTTTAACCTTCAATCACTCAGTATGGCTTCACATACATCATAAAGGAGAAAAACTACATCCAACCTATCTTCAGTATCAAGATATTTATATTGGGTCAGAGAAGCAGAGTGGTTATTTTCTGTCACTGCCTATAAAGAGTGCCTAAACACTGAACTTAAATACAGATGTCCACACTAGTGGTATCTAAAATCATGCTGAACTCCTCTCTGAAGTTTACTTCCAAAGAGATCCTGGCAACTTGCATCACAGACATCTCTTAAAACTCTTGACATGTAAGAAACCCTTGTAAGGTTTGCAATAGCTTTGGAGTAGGGAACTGGTTCTCCAGAGAGTGCCTCATTTTGTTCTAACATCCTCAATTTACAACTACACAAGGAAAAAATACACCACCATATTATTACAGGCTGCAAAATGCACAATATAGCAGGTATTCTCCTTCTGCTTTGCCACCAATTTGCTGTCTTTCATGCAGTTTCCTCAGTTTTCATTGAGAGAAACAAAGCAGAAACATCCACTGAACCCTTTCTACTTCTAGTCCTGATCAATATCCTTTAATTATTAGAATAAATACTAGAGGCTGAAAATTATTCCAGGATCCACTTGCAACCAAAAAGACCATCTCATTAAAAAGAAAATTAAAACCAAAGAAGCACCACCACAACCCCTAAGTGAGGTAAACATGAGATGAGCTAGTTTTTCATCATGAACTGCATTCTATTTAAAAAGCCCCAAATACATGCAGCTTCCTGCTATCAGACATCATACGAGAACCTGAAATCCCCAAATTCACATTACAGACCAAGGATGCTCCCTTCCACTAACTACAAATTCAGCAATAAATCCCTTTCTCCCACAGAGAAAAATCTCTGGTCAGTGTAAGCTGTCAGAGATCAAGACATGCTAATGTCACAGAATCACAGAATGGGTCAGGTTGGAAGGGACCACAGTGGTTCATCTGGTCCAACCTCCCTGCTCAAGCAGAGGCATCCCAGAGCACATGGGACAGGATTGCATCCAGATGGTTTTTAAGTATCTCCAGTGAGGGAGACTCCACCACCTCTCCGGGCAACCTGTTCAGTGTGTGGTCACCCACAGAATAAAGAAGTTGTTCCTCATAGCCAGGTGGAACTTCCTGTGCATCACTTTGTGCCTGTTGCCTCTTGTGCCATTGCTTGGCACCAACAGGAAGAAGAGGCTGGCTCTGTCCTCTTGACACCCTCCCTTTAGATATTCATATACACTGATGAGACCTCCCCTCTCAATCATTTCTTCTTGAGGCTGAATAGGCCCAACTTCACTCATATGAGAGATGCTCCAGATCCACCATTCGTAACACCTGTACACCTCTATCCAAGAGTCCAGATAGACAACAGTAGATAACTACATGAGAAGCCTCATCTGACTGGGCATTTATTAGACAAAATCCATTTGTAATCAACTGAAACTCTCCAAAAGCCCTTTACTCCATTTCTATCTAATACAAAAAAATTCTTTAGCTTGCAAATACACTAAATTAATTTATCTCCTTTATCCCAGATTTTTTAATTTAAAAAAAAAAAAATTTAAATTTTTTTTTTTTTTTTTTTTCCTTAAAGCTATGAAAAAGTATTTAGACGGGGAACAAAAGTTCTGNTTCCTGTGCATCACTTTGTGCCTGTTGCCTCTTGTGCCATTGCTTGGCACCAACAGGAAGAAGAGGCTGGCTCTGTCCTCTTGACACCCTCCCTTTAGATATTCATATACACTGATGAGACCTCCCCTCTCAATCATTTCTTCTTGAGGCTGAATAGGCCCAACTTCACTCATATGAGAGATGCTCCAGATCCACCATTCGTAACACCTGTACACCTCTATCCAAGAGTCCAGATAGACAACAGTAGATAACTACATGAGAAGCCTCATCTGACTGGGCATTTATTAGACAAAATCCATTTGTAATCAACTGAAACTCTCCAAAAGCCCTTTACTCCATTTCTATCTAATACAAAAAAATTCTTTAGCTTGCAAATACACTAAATTAATTTATCTCCTTTATCCCAGATTTTTTAATTTTTTTAAAAAAAATTAAATTTTTTTCTTTTTTTTTTCCTTAAAGCTATGAAAAAGTACTTAGACATGGAACAGAAGTTCTGGGTAGCTGGATCCAGCGCTTGGATTTTTAGGGTCTTCAGTTCCTCTAGAAACATGGCTGCTGGCTTCTTTCTTTCTGCATGCAAGGCTTTTTGCTGTTTTCCTGACACTAATCTTGGTAACAGAATTTTTTTTTAATAGCTTAACCATACCAATTAGCTTGTTACAGTTTTTAAAATCCTATGCTACTGTATCAGCTTTGTGAAAGCATGAAAATTATCATTTCTTATACCCAGTTTTAAAATGATCCTAACTGAAAAAGCATGCAGTGTTTCTTTTCTCTCACCTAAAACCCATCAATACATGAAGTATATTTGAAATAAGATAATCATTACAGTATTAGTCAGAGATGAGTTACTTTAAAAAATATAAATTGGCTTATATCATTTCATTACCTCAGCATTGCAAGTAGAATGCTATAACAAAAAGAGCTTAATTAAAACTGCACACTCCCATTTGCACCAAATGAAAGTGGCAGAAACCAAAACAAAAATGCTAAAAATATTTTGGGTTACAGCAAACTGTGACACCTTAGAAAAACAGAGCAGTATAAGAATGTTCTGACATACCAGGCACTATTTATTCAGCCGGAAGTGATAAGACTGCAAGAACAACTGAGATATGAACACAGTGTGTGTGCCCTGGACTTTTAGAGGACACAAGACAACATTTTACCTATAAAAGTAAATGAAAAAGAATGAAATGTGAAATTCTACTCTCACATTATCGAAAGTTTAATTTTAAATAAGTTTTTTTCTTTTAAAAATAAGACTAAATTAAAATAAAGTGATTTAGTGTGTAGGATTTTTGAGGGCATTTCTCCTCTACTCTGCAAACAGTAGAAGACTAGAATAATACAACAAGACATAACTATCCTCTGTTATGGGCAAAATATAGTTATGGGGAAGCAGGAAAACAGTGGCATGGAAGCACAGGCCCATAAACTCTTACACAGACTCATAAGTACACAGATCATAACTTCCTCATTCCCTGCAAGAACAGGATTTCTATTTTAACAAATATACCAGACTCAGAAGCTGCTGAGGAAAATATGATAGAATGGAAACATTCACAAAAATTCCATTATACTTTCCAGATTAGTCTTTTAGAAGATACATCATTAAACCTCAGAATTTAGTGCCTTATTTTTAATGTGACCATCCTGAAATTCAAGAAAATGCACTGTTAGTATTTGTTTTTATTTGTTCTTTATGATACATTGTGTCAACTGCCTTCTTCTGTCCCCTTGGGATTAAACCCAGAAGACCTGATGATCTTCCAGACACAAGAAAATTCTTACCAAACACAACAACGATTAAAATAGCACCTGCAGCAACTAAGACTTTATGTTATTTATAACATAAAGTTCCAGTTAGGCAATTCCTGATAGCTCTTAAAGGTTAGACACTTTTTCCCCCTAGCAAAAGGCAGAATTTGTGAAAACTACCAGGACAGGTTTCATCACTTGAAAATTACAGAATATAAAGTAGTACTGTGGCCTGCTGTAAGCAATCATATAAAGCTGTAAAAATACAGGATTTTCTTCTCCAGCCACAATGCTGTGCCTCATGTTATAAAAATAGAGCAGGCATGCAATTTCTTTTTTCCAATAAAGCTACAGGGCAATTTTCCAGAAGAAGAATGAATTTGGAATCTTATTGCAAGAATTCCAATTAAAAATCACCAATTAAAGGAAGATGGCCTCAAGCACTCAGTCTCTAAAACTGCTTGTCAGACAACTGTCAGCTCTAATGAAAGCAATTAGTAACTGAAGGGTTTATACTACTACTTCCGTGTACAAAAAAGACTATTGCATAGATTTTGAGACACCATCTCAGGACAGAAGCTGGACAGTATTTTATTTGCATTCTGAAGTCAGTCTTTATTAGACTAGTTGATTGTCTATGGTTACTACTTCTAGTGGACAATTATCATTCTATGACACAAAATATGCCAAACTTCAAAGCTGTTTAATCAGAACACTAACAGAAATAAAAATCTAAGCAAGTTGGTAAAAATATAAAGGACATATGAACTTCATGATAAAAGCCTCACAATTTGACAGCCTTAACACAGGCCCATCATCATGTTGTGTTGGCTGTGCAGCCATTTTAATGTTGGTCAAAGACTTTAAATCAAAGTTGGACACATCCTTAGATTTGATTCAAGTTGATGTTATACTAGCACAAGAAAGCATTTCACAGGAGATCAACATTTGCAACCCCAAACATGTAGTAGCATTGGCAAACATAAATTTCTATTTTTAACTACTGCTTTTTTAAAGTGTTTTTCATAATCACTTTGCACTTGCTTTCCCCATTCTTCAGTCACTAAGTCAATTTGAGTTGAAACACAGAAAATCAGGCCAGGCAGAGAGGCTGGCAGTACAACCAGCATTTCTAAATAACTGTTTCAAGACATACTAATACTGATTTTTTTTTTCATTTAAGAGCAACTAGATTTTAATTTTTAAGGTGTTTTGGGCTTTTTTTTTAAATAGGACATAGCAGTCATTTCCACTCACATGGGACTGCTATTCACAGCAGCACCTTTGCAAACACTGTCAGAATTCAAGCCAAAGGCAGCATGGACACAGGGTCTCCTGTCTGTTTTCAACCCACAAATACAAGGCTCACTGCGAAACATATTAACAAGATGCCAAAAGGTATGCACTCTTTCTATCCTACTTCATGGCAATGCTTTTCATGATGAAAAGAAAATCACTTTCTGGAAAAGTCAAGCCAGCATTCTCACAAAGTTCTCTTCAACTACTTACAACTATAAGAACTGTCATAAACATTAAATCTCGATTTTGTTTTCTTGGCTACTGAAATCACAATACCTGAGGACAAAGTTGTTGAAAAATCTGAATCTATTTCCTTGCAGTGGAAAACTGCATTCCTCAGTGAACTCTAAATCAATTTTTATCTCTGTGAGTATGAAAAGTTCACAATTAGACAATTAAAGCCAGAAAAAGATGAGCATATGCAGAATCTCTACAATCTAGTGTTGTTAACACACATTTTTTCAAAGACTGAAAATACAGTTACTAAATGTATCTAAAATTTGCATGCATTTGCAAAATCTTAGGAAGAATTAAATATGAAACCAATTCCACCGGAATTAATACAGACTTGTTGTGGGTTCACCCTTGTGAGCCCAAAATTTGAAGTTAGATCAGGCCTAAAGCTGTCAGCTGATTTGAGCTGAGCTGAACTACCAGCTGACTTCTTCTGGCCAGTAGTATTGTATTCTATCCTGTATGATGACATCATTCTTTCCCAGGAAGTAGAATCAGTGTGGGAGTGGCTTGGTCAGTCACCCCACAGCTCCCTCGG
>VWZD01001856.1:200577-254664 GCA_013396695.1 Sakesphorus luctuosus
GTATAAATGTAGTTTGAAGGGGTTTTTTTCCCCCCTTTCCCTCTCTCCTTTCCTCCCTTTACTAGTGTGTGTAGGAGGGGGGGCTCTAACTCTGTGCTTGGAGGGTTGGCGGTTTGCCAGCTCAGACCAAGACAAGACCATAAAATGGCCTATTGCCTTTCAGAAAAGTAGGGTCTAAAACATGCAGTCAATTACTCTGTGTCACCTCACAGACAGAGATGTTTTGTGGAGTTGCTAATATTTCCTCCACACAAGACATGGGTAAAACTTGGGAAATTTTGCAGACTACTGCAAGCCAATTTTGAGGAAAATCTTTCTCTTACTGAAGCAAAGTGATAAAATAATTACCATTAATATAGAGAGTCATGTTTAATGGAGATTCCCTTTTCAAAATTTTTATTGGTTTACTTACTATTATATGTAGAATATAGCTGTGTAATTCCTCATACTATTAACATGAAAAAAATAGTGCACACAAAGAAAGGATATCATTCCAAAACCAGAAGAACCACGTCACGTACATCCAGAATTTTGTTGCCAAATATATTCCAAGAGGCAGTGCACTGTGCATGGAGTGATCAAAGAATGACCTGTAAAGTAACAACAATGTCATATGGTAAGGTGTGATTTATAAAAAGTAAATCCTGAACTTCTGCTTTAGAAAATCACTTCCTGTTTAAATACATCCTATATGGGATAATGCAAAATATGCCATAAAATTATTTTCATCACTTTTCCCTTCAAAGTTCATGAGAATTTCCCCCTTTTCAACCAGTCAAGAACCAGTTAAGACAGGTAGAATGAGTAAATACTGATGCTAAAACTACAGTGTGAAAGCAGTCAGGCACCTATGAGATTCCTGGCCACATGCATAGCGGCTGCAAACAATATTTACTTTTGAGATTCCAGTACTAAAGGCATTTTGGAAACCCATACCATGAAAATGACATGTTAAAATTACTTCAGTAAGAAAAAAGCTTAAGAGACCTTGGTGTTATCAGCCCATAAACTTGAAATAATTCAATTATTGAATATTAGCTTCTGTTACAGTTGCTAATTGAAACTTGGGAAAAAAATCCAGATTAATTCGTTTTCCATTATCACTATATTTGTCAAGTTCTAAACCAGAATGATGTTCCTTTAATTTTTTTAAAAATTAAACTAAGTTGTCAGAATTCTTTTCACCTTCTTATACTCTTGCATTTTAAAGACTCTTCTGAATAAAGTTGAATATAGTTGAGACAAACTGGCAAGTTAACTAGGTTACTCCACATTCAAGAAAAAAATGTGCAGGAATAAATAACTCTTTTCCAGAAGATATTGCTACTGAGGAGGCAGTTATTTTCCCTTAAGGAAGCTTTCCTGTCTGGAACAAGGCATCTGTCCCGGAGAGTTTTAGATGTTTCTTTGCAAGCATTCCACAGCAGTTGACTCCCCAGGTATGAGAGAGAGAATGCCCACAGACATGTCACAAGGCCTCAGCAGCAAACAGGGAAGCTGAGGGGGTGGAAGCGCTGACAAAGGCCTGGGAATGACCAGGAGGTTCTGCCTTCCCCCGAGGCTCGGTGCTGTCTCGCGGAACTGAGAGGTTTTGTACGTTTTCAGCATCCGCACCTCCGAAACAAACCCTTTTGAATTCCTTCCACTGCTTTGGCATTTTTGGGGGGAATACCTGCATATATTTTGCTTTACAAATGCTATGAAATATGAAAAGCCACACCCTAAACAGCTAACTCTCAAAAATAAAACTTCTTGCACCATTTGTCTAAACATCACTGTACTGATCCATTTTGCTGTTTGTGCTGGTGGTGCCCTTAGGGCCGCCACAGACAAAAGTGTGCAAGGAGTAGTTTTCATTTTGCTTCTTTACTTCCTTGCAATCTCTCTCTCTTCTCTATTGGAAGTTCCTTAGGTTTTTTGAGAAAATCCCATAAGAAACATGAGCTAATGTGACGAGTAATAAGTGAACATACATTTGGACACACAGGAATTACTCTGGAACCACTGAGTTCTGTGCATTTTTGTGTGTATGTGAAAGTAGGGAGGAAAACACAGCTAAGCAGATGTGATGGGTTTGATCCATGGCTTCCTCAGTAACCAGGTGTAACTAAGGAAGTGGACATTACATAAGTATTCCACACGTGTTTTCCACCTAACAGAGGAGAAGGGGAGATAGGAGGTAGTTTAGTCTTCCCTTTTCCGGCAAAGCTTGGAGGAGCAGGAGGAACCTAGACGGTCCCTTGTTTCAGTTGGTTTCCTTGTGGTATCGTGGTGAGACTGTATCATTGCCTGTTCCCCTCCTTTCTTAAAGTTTTTGACTGTATTTGTCTGTTTCATTTGGTTTGGTTTGGTTTTGTCCGTCTTTATTCCTTGTTATCACTTTTCGGGGTGGGGGGGCCAAATAGTGTGTACAAATTGTATATGTGGTTGTAGCTGTTAGAAAATATAATTTCTGTTTTAATTCAGTTCAGTTGCTTTTGAGTTCTTGCTTTTCTTTTCAGTTTTTTTCCTTTGCTGGGAAGACTTTGGGAGGAGGGTAGTCCAGGGTTGGTAAAAGAACTAGTCCAAACCTAAGACAGCAGATTAGCTAAAATTCAACAGGGAAAGAAAACACTCCTATGATAACAGCAGAAGCTTAATTCAAACCTTGGTTTTGTGAAAAACACTTCAAAAAGTATTTATATGCAACAATTAAGCGGGTAAGAGAAAGTAAGAATGTTAATCCTAAACACACATCAGGTAGGCCAAAAATACAAAACTTGACAAAACACAGATCTTGAGAGACTTGAAATCTTGTTCTGCTTTCCTGTAGGAAGCATGGTTGAGGATTTGTATTGCCAAATAATTTCTGTTGGAGGAAATCAGCAGATTGCACAGCCTCAGAGATGACTAAAAGGCCACAGAGATCATCTCCAAGATCCTGCAAAAGCTTGATGATCCTCCGGCTCCCCTGTGGTGTAATAAGTTCACTAAATTCTTCTGAACTTGGTTAAAGGAACAGATATATTTTCCTCTTTATACAGAAAGGAAAGAGAAGCAAGTGATTCTAATACACATGACATTCAACACCAGAAAAGCAGAAAGCTCCTAAGCGCAGAGATAAAACAAGGGCTCCTATCCATGCCACACATGGTAACAAAAAGCAAAGGACAGATGAAGTAGTCTACAGATCATGAAAATCCATTGGAGCATGGCTACATGTGTGTGCAAGTGTGCACATATATTCGTAGCTGTATTTACATATATTTAAAGTAATCACAATCACAACCAAAATTCTTTATGACCATGTAACAAAATGTACAAAAAACACTATCAGAAAGTGGTCTTTTTCTTTAATCACCCCTTACCACAACAACAGAAGCTACAAAATCTGATTCTGACTTATTTCTCTCTTTAGATGCCTTTGGGTATTTAAATTCACAATTTACAAAAAAAAAAACCCAACAAACCACAACAGTTTCAATAGCACACTTGCACATTATTTTTCTTCTATTGCATTGTAGTAACTTTCCCACTGACTGCTTTCTGCAAAATTCATGCAGATAACTCTTTGTAGACAGACATTCAGCACCCTCCTCTGGATAATGACTGAATTTCTGTTCTGTTGTTGGCTTCTATTAGCTCAGTGGTATTCACCCAAGGTAATCCCATATGTCTTGCAAGACAACAGAGCATTATAAGAGCTACAGTCACACAAGATCTTTCCCAGAAATAGTAATAAAACCTAATTCCAATAAATATAAATTTAAGACTACATATGAGATAAAAATGCCAGCAAAATACATGTTGCATGCACACTAAACAGACAGTGTTGCAGTAAAACACTTACTTGGAAAGGAACTGCACCATAGCCCAAACACCACCATACATCAGCCCTTTAATGAGCCAAGAATCAATGTCTAGGTCTGCTATAAACCCAACCAGCCAAATAACTAGGAAAGGTGTTCCCAGCATCACCTTCTGACGGAATTCCTATATAGAAAAAATACCAGTAAGTAACTCTATTTTCAGGATCAGATTGTAAAATAATAACATTTTCTAATAAAGAGGATAGTCACAAAAACTTAAATTTTCAGGAAGCTTGACACTGGGGGATGAATCTTCATAAATTTTTCTCATTTCCTACATTTATGTATCTTCAATGAATTTGCAAGGAAAATAAGCCTTCCTAAAATTTTATAACAAAGCAGTAACTTTGTCCATTTTAGAACTGTCTTTTAAAGACTTTGCTGTTAATCCAGAATCAAGGCGACAGTTGCTTTTTTTCAAATTGCTTTTTTTTGTCAGTACATAAACTGCTACACAGCAATCTTGGTGAACTTTAAGGACTTCACTTGTAATAAAGTCATACTGAGGCATCCATGAAGATAGGGAGATTTTTGTCTTATACTATGTGGGTACCACTCCTGATGAGAGCACAGAACTCTTTCCAGATATTCAAAGCACAGTGACAACGTACATTTACACACAATGCCACGTACAAATCACTTCAGGTCAATAATCACTGCATTGTTACAGTACCACAGGGTTAAGGCACAGGCTGTGGCCAGTACTTTAAGCATCTTGATGCCGTAAATCTTTAAACCAAGAAGTTGTAACAAATCAGTAGTAGCAATATTTAATATCTAGCACAAGGCTCTGCCTGCATGTTGTGATGGATACTAAGATGCAAACATTAAGTTATCAAACAATAGGCAGGAGGGCAGTTCATGCTAGAGCAGCGTATTACCCCTCTACACCCTCATTTCCCACCTCCTCCCATCTGCAGTATTAAATAATAACCTGAGAAGCAAAAGGCCTCCATGTTAGAGATTCATATATTACATTAGACTACGAAGACTGACTGCTTCTGTCATTCAGTGCAAAATAATACATAATTAGAGAGGACATCAGAGTTCAGGATACCTAAAATGCCTCTTTCCTCAGCTACCTGCGAGTCAGCTTTGGAAAGTTTTGGCTAACTCCAAAGTGTGTGAATCACTTGGTACTTTCATAACATTTAGTTAGCACAAAACGTAAGGGTAAGTGTGTGGAGGTTTAGGGTTTTATTTCTTCCTGCCTAGAATAAAGCACTTCTTTTTTTCTTTTGCAACCACTTCTGTCATAATTAAAAAACATTTCTTAAAGCTGAAATGGGGCAAAACCAGTCCTGAACTGCTTCCCTTTAAAAAACATACATGTCCCCAAACCAAAAGCAGCAGTAAGACTGATGTACACAAGTGTTCTATTACTACTTACCTTATCAGCTTTTAGTTTTCTCAGAAAGGATGGACTGTCATAACCCTTTGCCTGCCTTGCTTCTTGTAGGTGATTGATCATCCAAACGTTCTTCCGCTGTTTTGCGAGATCAAGTGGTGATTCTCCCTGTCAAGAGTTTAAAAGTGGGAAACATCCAATTTAAAATGAAAATCAATTCAGAACACTTTCGAAACAGAAGACTGGCTGGTAAAAATAACACATTTTAAATCAGTTTAAGGTACGTTCTGGTATACTTGACACCAAACATCATTCATTCCTTTAGATCTTGTTCACTCATAACTATACACGCATGGACAAGTTGAATATTAAATGTGTGATCCTGACAAAATGTATGTCCTGACATAGCAATAACTGTTGCCTTTGGCATAGAAGATCTATGTTTCACTATTCTACACACAGTCTACAAGTCTGTAAATAAAAGGCTGTGTTTCCCCCTCACCTATTGACAGGCAGCAGAAATCAAGCAAAGAATAAGAACTTGTGACCCACTGGATCATGGAAACTCTCCCAAATCTAAAGCCTCACTTCTCAGTTAATTCTCTGCCTTTCTGGTGAAGTTACTAATATTATCGAATGTTTCTATAAGGATTTTTTTTTTCACAAGCTTAACGTTCTTATGTTCATCTCAGTTATCAAAGTCCTAGGAAGAAAACAGGAAAGAATAAACTCATGTCCAACTATTTTCAAACTGAGCTTTTATGCTGAGCTTGTGCTTCATGTCCTTTGGGCACTAAGCCAACAATGGTCCAGGTTTTTATCTCCATACTTTCAGAGAGGACTGACAAATGAAGCAAAAGAGAAACACAGAGAGAGATACAGGGGCCAAAGTTGCCTACCAAACTGATTTGATTTTATTGGTTTTTAAACATTTAGGAAGAGAGCTAAATGAAAGTTATTGACTGGATCTAAAATTATAGAGGAGGCAAGAGACAACCAATTGCAGGTACCTCCAGCTTCAGTTTTGCATTTGACTCTTCCTCTCTTCTACTGGAGTTAACTCCCCTCCTAAACAAACCATTCATGGAGGCTTGAAAAATGGATGAATCCTCCATCGCTCGGCCCCCTCCTAAAAAAAAAGTAGACAGGTACCAGAAACTGAAATTACCCAGAAAGGGCAATAATCACTATAGACAGAAGCGATTTCAAAGATTAAAAACTACAGTTAGCTACCTATATCCCATAGAAAGACAATGGGAATTGAGTACTTAACTGTCATTTTTGCCTTTGAAATCTTGCTCCAGATCTTTAGGAGAGCAAATAGCACAGACTACAGACTATGAAGTGAAGCTCTTTGCTACTCAACAGGACCTTACACTCCTTCTGTGCAAGAAGTTTAACTAACAAAAACAGTTAAAAAAGAATAACCTTTTGACTAAACTTGGCTTCAAAGTTATTTAGCCCGATGTTTAAAAAACAGATCAAGGTAACTCCACCCTCAACATAAACGCCTGAAATCAAACTATGGTGCCTGCTTCATCATCAGTTTAATAGCTGACATCTGGGAAACTCCAGAGATGCTGTTGTTTTAATATCACCTTATATATCCAGACTGTAAAGATTACCTGTGGACAAGCAATCCCCTCTGGGAGTTGATCTCCCAAGTAAATCCTGAAGTTGTCTTGGGGTCCAGCTGAGCATCCCTTCCACTAGAGGGCCATGAGACACCTAGGAACTGCCTAGATAAAAAAATTGAGGGAGCTTTAAAGAAGTCTTTGACTATGCTTCTCATCACCTGGCCATTTTAATACTCTAGTGTTTTCCTTGTATTTACAGTGGATGGCTGCCTTGCTTAGATAGAAAGAAAAAAAAAAGTCGGGGAACTTAATACAGTAACACACTTAAGTTTGCCAGCAAGAAATAAGGCTTCAACAGTATATACTTAAAGTATTTAGATAGAAAAAATCATCTGAAGAGTCATTACCGTAGGGAATTTTACTCACAGACTTCCATGGATTAGCCTAAGATACATGACATAATCAAGAAACTACAGCTAAAGTTCAACAGATGATTCACTAACAGATAAAAAAAATCTTCTTAAACCATAAGAGCTCTTTCAGGTCTCTCTCTCTCTGTAGTAAAAAAAAAAAAGAGCTTCTGCTTATATTTAAATAAAATTTACAACTTTTCCCCAAGTCCTCAGTGATAATGTGACTCCCTGGGAAATCCTGTCCTCATCTCCCCAGTCTGTCTACTCATGTGACAAGGTAACTTCCTTAACAAAACAAACAAGCAAACAAAAAATCAAAAAACCACCACTCTACTTTGATTACTGAAAAGCAACTTCCAACTCTAACATTAATCTCATTCTCAAAAAGGAAAAAAAAGTATCTTGCTACCAAAAGGAAAGAATTGTTTTCTTTGTATAGCATAATATAACGAGGGCAAATACACAAACAGGACAAGCTCAGTACTTGTATCAAGCTTTGCTCTAGAATAAAAGCGCTTGTTCAAATACTTCACAAACACTCACACAAAGTAAAGAACACCTTACTGAGATGACTGGTCTCAATATTTTCCAAGCCTAGGCAGTCAGCAGTATGTGCCTTTCTAACACACTGCCTAGAGCTGATAATAACCAAGTCAGAGCTCACACCTAATATTTCAGTCACTTCGTTCTCTGAAAAAGATGAACATCTTTCAGCCAATGTACTTCTTTAACCTTAGTTGTCCTACCACCATTCTTGGTCAATGGGCTATCAGGAAACAACTTCACTAGATACTGCTGCAGAAATCTGGAAGCAATTGCATCAGAAAGGAGCCCTTCACAACTCCTTTTATTTCTGAGGAAACAGGACACAGACACTTTAACAACTGGGTTTTGGCTCAACAAAAACTTCTTTGCTGAAGAGTCAAAGGAAGGGCACAAAACTGAGTTTCTATATACCTATAAAATTCAGTCAAATTTTAATGCCTCCTATATATTTACTACCACCTAAATCAGCATCTCCCATAAAGCCACTGCTGGATGGCAAAACTGCCATTGATTAAATAATTTTGATTCTCTTGAGATCCTAAAAATTTGGAAGGTGTGCAAGAAACCTAGACTCCACTGCAGAAGATAGGCAGTGGGTAAACAAATCAAGTACATGTCTTCCGGCATGACTGGAAAGATCATGATCCAGCAGGTTCAAAAACCTATTTTTCTAGTGACTGCTGCTGTCTGTCAATAAAGAAGGCAAGACCATGAACTGCTTCAGGCTAGCAGACAGTTTTTCACTTGGCCAAACAGAAATTCTTGTTATAGATTTCATAAGAGTCCAGAAATGTAGGTAAGGTGTTGACTTTAAAACTCTAAACACACTAATCAGTCTGTCAGGAGAAGAATCAGTATGACATACTGATTTTTTTTTCTCCACAAAAATACATTAATTTTGTACCATTAGGTGGCATAGGAAAAAAGCTTTGCAACACAAGAAGTGAGACTAGAAGCATAATTCATCCACACGACTGACCTTACAGACCAGCAATAATGATTATATGTCCGTATCAGTGCATGCAATAGGCTAGCTGATTTGTTTTAAACATGTGATTTCTTCTAATGAGTCTTCATTCATGATCAAGAGTATTTCTGACATTCTAAAGTGCAGGTAGTGTTTAGAAAGCTATTAGCAGAATTTGTGTGCACCTTTAAAAAGGCTATTCCAAGCTCCTCAAGAAAATTGATGTGTACATTACTCTTTCTTGGCGTATTTCTATTGCTTGCGGCCAAGAAAAACAGGTCCTTGGCCATCTAGTCAGTAGGAAAAATGGTGAGCAGTCAAATAAATTTAACTAAATATTTAATATTTTATAAACATAGATTTCCATCTGTGTTTTCAAGTGTAACTACTCCATCTGTAACACTCTTTAAGTGGAAAATACAAATACTTCAAGAGAAATTCAGTAGAGATTTTTTTTCCTAAAAGTGAGTTCTTCTCTGACACCACAGAAGAAACAGCCTGGGTAGCAAAACGCATCTAATTCAATATACAGAGTGTCTGGAGGCAATGGTCAAAACCACATTCAAAAGGCACACCTTCCAAGGCTGGAGGAAACTTACAGACTCCAAGTCTGTGGCAGAAACTCTAAGAGCTGTTTTGCAGGTCTAACACATGCCAGAGATGGGCTCTGTTAGTGCAGAATCTGGCCTCACAGTTAAGAACTTCTGATAATCACGTGACCTGAAGTTTAGATGCAAAAACCAGAGCCCATTTTCTTATTTTATTGCTACCGGTATTTTCAAGCCTCCAACTTACTGACACTGTGTGACGGACATGAGCATT
The DNA here is from genome assembly GCA_013396695.1 of Sakesphorus luctuosus. Taxonomy (NCBI): domain Eukaryota; kingdom Metazoa; phylum Chordata; class Aves; order Passeriformes; family Thamnophilidae; genus Sakesphorus; species Sakesphorus luctuosus. The sequence goes on from VWZD01001856.1 coordinate 210,099, forward strand.
TGTCAGCTCTGTGGAAGAGAGCAGACACATCTCACATCTCACTCCAACAAAGTTCACTGGAAGATAATCAGTCAGGTTTCCAATTTTGCATCCAAATGCACAGGTCTTCACACATGCAGTCTAATGGCACACCCCACTCCCATACATTTACACATAATCATTGACACTTTATTTTAAAGTTCAGATCTGGTAGTTATGCATCACTGTTAACAAAATCTGATTTCCAAATGACACATTAGTGGCATGGCTTTTGCTCCATCTTCATGATCTCATCATACCCACAACAACAACCTATTCTTGAGATTTATCATAGGCGCTGTTATTTCTGCCTCAAACCACTTACAATAAAAACAGACCAAATGTTTACCTTAATATTTTGAGCATCAACATTAGCTCCAGCTTCTAATAGAAGACTAATAACTGTGGTATTTCCTGCTAGCACAGCCCAGTGCAGTGCTGTGTTTTTGTGGTATTTGTCTCCAAGATTAACAGAAACATTAAATGTAAGTAGTAATCGCGTTGGATCCACACTAGAAAAGAAAATTCTTGTTAGATCTAGAGAAGATAAATACATACCAACTTACTGTTTATACATTCGATTTCTATGAAGAACATGGATCAGGTGCACTGTGTAATAGCAAAGTGGCATTGCTGCTGATTATGAAGGGCTCAAATTCTCTTCCCACCAAAGAGCAGTCACAATTCTGTTGCCTTTTAAAGGAGCTCAGTAAGACAGCTTGTTCTGGATGTCATTAAACACATTTGGTATACAATTCTGGTTTTGTGTTTACCAAAATGTAACACTACTAACACGTTTTAAAAACATGATCATATACTCAAACAACCAAAGTTCAAAACATGTTGTAATTCCACATCATAATCCAGAAGATGAAAATAAAATAGGATGACAATCTTGGTAATGGCAGGTCTTGATAAAAGCTATTCTGTGTTCCTCCCAATGATTGATGGATAGGCTTCTCCAAATAGGAATCCAATTAAAACAAATTTGCTCTTTGGAGAAGTTTTTCCATCAACTTCTTCCAATCATCTCCACAGAAAGATGGGGATTACTGAGTACTTCTTCATAATATCTTTTCTCTTTAGTAAGCCCTTGTACTGGGTTTGGCTGAAATTGAGTTAATCTCCTTCAAAGTAGCTCCTGTGTTGCTGTGTTCTGGATTTGTGACCCAAACCATGCTGCTAATACACCCATGTTTAAGCTGCTGCTGAGCGGCGCTTACAGAGAGTCAAGGCTTTTGCTGATTCTCACACTGCCCCACCGGTGAGCAGCCTGGGGATGAACAAGGAGTTGGGAGAGAACACTGGGACAGCAGATCCCAACTCTCAAAAGGAAATTTCAGACTATATAATGCTGGGCTCAGTAATAAAAACTGGAAAAAGGATGAAGCAAGGGACATTCAGAATTACAGTATCTGCCCTGCCAATTAACTCTAAAAGGTGATGGAGCCCTGCTGACCTGGAAATGGCTAAACATCTGCCTACCAATGGAAAGCAGTGAATGAATTCTGTATTTTGCTTTATCTATTAAACTGCCTTTATCTCAACCCACAAGTTTTCTCACTTATACTCTCATGATTCTCAAACCCATCCCGCTTGGAGAGAGTGAGAAGTGGCTGCATGCAGCTGAGCTGCCAACTAGGGTGAACTCACAATAACCATAAATAAAGATCAAATGACAACTGTAGAAAGAACACTGATTAGTTAAACAACAACAGAAAAAAACTTGAAAAAAAAGAAAAAAAAATCAGAACCAATTACTACTATATGCCACTTTGTTAACATTAGGAGAAAGTCAAAACTGCACACATTACCTATGTGTTCTGTAAGCCGCCCACATTAAAGGTGTCATTCCATTTTGATCCATCATATCTACATCCTAAAAAAAGGGAAAGAAAAGAACATTGGTGAAACAAGGAAGCATACTCAAGATCCAGTAGATACAAAGCTTGCAATGAGAAGCAGTATTTTAAGACATCAGGACCAGAACTAACAAAGCACAACAGCCTACACTGACCTTTATTTTAACCTTTGTTAGCTGTCATTTACCGTGCAGGTACAACAATAAAGTTCAGAACAAGGGCAAGCCTACTCTTTGGATATAAGAGAACCCAGTCTTTCTAAAGACAAAAGGCAAAAAAGCAGTAGTATATAGGAACAGCCCATATAAACAAAAGCAGTTCAAATTTCCAAATCCAAATGAAAGTATCATAAAGAAGGTGAGGAAATTAAAAAGAGAACAGATTAATGGACTCCTATGTATTGATTAAAGGAATACTAAAAAAATAAAATTGTGTATTTCCCATAGCTTCTAGACAAACCATGTAGTTTCTCTGGTTGTATGTAGCATAGCTGGAGAACTAGGAGTGTAGGGATTACTACATGCTATTAATATTTTTAAACATATAAAACAATATATAATTTTAAAGTTGAACTTTGTGAAGTACTTCAAAAAATTACTGTTAAAATTAATTCATCAAACTTGCATCACAGAAAGGATATCAAAACCATATATGATAACATTTGAAGGATTTGATAAGAATCAGCCTTTTAAAAGCCATTGATAGTGAGAGCTGTTTCCAAGATAATAGGTCTTAAATTTTAAGGCTATTTTTATGGCTCTGTGTATGTACTCATGTAAAGACATACAGCTTCTTGTGCACTGAAGTATTATACGCTCAAATAAGCAGGACAAATCTGTGTATAAATATGAGGACAAACAAACATTTACAGGGAGATTTCATAATCAGAGTAGAACACTTTAAAGGTCATTAATACTTCATTAATGCTGTGCTTTATGCAAGTTCACACTTGTATAATATCAGCAATATGTTTCTGGTAACATAAAACCCACATACAATTATACGTATTTTTTCAGGAAAATACAAAACTTGTTCCTCATGAAAACACATTCCTCTCCAATCATTATTTCTTATACAACAGCAATTATACAAAATAGGATCCGACTATTCCTTTTTCCTATCTTGCTCTCCATCATACACTAAATACTGTTTTACCAAACAGTTACCAGATACAAACTGAACACTGTATGGAGCAATTGCTTGGTGTTTTTTATATGTACAGGCATAAATAATTTTCTGGAGCAAATTTACTATTTTTTTTACATAGACAAAACCCACTGATTCCATATTCTACATGATTTACTGGATCATATCTCACTGGGTATTTGAAAGAATATGCAGAATACAGAAATCTGAACAGCATTAGTAGGACAGTCATACAAGAGGAGAGCTTTAACTTTTCTATATAGTTTACACAGTAAATCAAATTTTTGCTTTGGGCACATACCTCCAGGTGAGTAAATCAACAAATTACAGTGCAGGGTGAGCAGCAAAAACATGAACAAGTTTTGGAGCAGACAGAATGACAGACAGGACACAACAGAACAGTAATGGTTTCACATTATATACACACATTACAGATTTAGCCATAATATAAGAGGGTAGCAAGAAGGTTTGGGGTTGTTCAGTTTTACTTCTATTTACACATGCAAGTAATTAGGAAACAATAAATTAAAAGTTGTGGACTGATGCGTCCCTAGATTCTTTATCCATGTATAACTGATGATTCTGTGAAGAATTCAACAAGACTTGCTATCATTGTCACAGTTGCAACTAAAGATTAAATTCATTAGAAATAAAGAATGGTAAAAGAGTAACTGCTAGAATTTCCATATACTACACTAGACAGGTATGAATTAAAGCCAAACTACTCAGACTACTGTTACAGGAAATTAATTCAGTAGGTGGCACATCAACACTACAGTCTACAATAAAGGACATGGAATTATTTTTGTATTTATTTAGGCAAATATTTTGCATTTCTTGAATGACAGGTATAGGTTTCAATTATTTTCATACTCTAAATTTGAGTAGAATCTGTTCAAATATGACATTACTTAAAATTTACCTGTCCCTTTGCTATCAGGTAAGCAACAATCGAAGTGTGTCCAAACTGGGCAGCCAAATGAATACAGCTACATCCTTCTCCATCAATTAGCGACGGATCTGCCCCATATTTCATCAGCTGTACAACCATGGATAAGTGACCCTGTCTAAATGTAACAAAACACAAAAAACCAAACAACTGAATAACCATATACAGAAAAACTATTAAAATTTGAATACTGGAATGCAACAAGTATGTTTAGCAGTAATTACACTACTGGAGCTCCTGCACTTTAACTCATACTTTGAAAACAACAACTGTCATGACTTGATTCTTCAACTGAGTCAGCAAACTCACTCGTACGAGCAAATTCCATGCAGACAATGCATTCATCACAAGTAAATCGTTTAGGTGAACTGTATAGCAAAAATGACTATTAACAAAACATCTCCAACTTACTAGTTTAGAAATCTAGTCTACTGTGACTTCTTCCAATCAACCTATGAAACCTGCTATTTTAAAATAAACTGGCTAGGTACTTTCACTTTTTGTGGGCTTGTGGTTTATCCTTGTACAATTAAAAACTAGCAAAATAAAAAAGTAGAGAGGAAAAAAAGGAAAACTGAAGGTCTACACTTCCCCTGCATTACGTTAAAAGCTTAAGCATCTTTTTGGCATAATGAGCATAGGCACATCCTGCTTTTAGACATGGTGCCTGACTGTCACCACACAGCTTCGGAGATGAGCAAAAAGACCTTTTCAATTTGTCAGAAGCAGCTTTAGACAATGCTTCACAGAGCAACAGATTACGGGTATGAATGAACACCAGAAAATTTAATCGAGCTTTTGTGCTATCAACACAGAATCACAGAATGTGATTTGTAACAAAAAGAAATAAAGAAGCTAAAATTTTTAATGAAGGCTAACAAGCAAGTTTTCATCTTTAGTAAACATGCTATTTTGATATACTAATCGTCTAAAAGCTAATTTTCTAAGTCTCTTTTTGCCATCTACAGTTAAAACCACTAATATGGACAGTGCTTCTTTCTCGCTTATTTCTAGGTGGTTTTCTGAAGGAACAAGTACTGCTTGAAGGCTGTCTTCAATTTTTCCAGCCATTCATCATTCTCTGACGATCTTGCACATAATAAATTTGATTTTAAGCACATCTTAAAAACGTAAATGCAATAGAACACTGTAATGTAAATGCAATAGAACACTGCAAGGACAATGTCACAAAAAAATCACCCAAAGACCCATCTGCAAAGGTTTTGCTGAACTTCAGAAGACTTGACAAAAATATAATCTCCAAAGCAGGAGTATGTGAAGGTGCCTATAGGCTCTGATTTTACTTTACTTGCTTTCCTATTGTAGCAATCATCTTCCTCTGCATCAGAAAGAGATAAGACAAAAACTGAACCATATACAGAAAGCTCCTTTAGCTCAAACCTACCACATTCCCAGTGAGCTCAGTTAAAGATTGAATTAATTCTAATACAAAGTATTTCCATAAAATACATCAATTTCATAAAACTATCAGTAGCAGATTCCATGTTAAGTAAAGAAACAGAGAAGAAAATTTCAGAAGACTTTTTCCCACCTTGTTGCCCAGTGAAGTGGGGTAGAATTTAAATCTCCTCCAAGTTGATCAACAATAGCACCTTTTGATATGTAGTATCTGGAATAACACAAAGAGTAAACATCATTTCTTGTCTCAGTTAAATTGAAAGGACACAGAGAGCACGCTTGATGTTATGCAAAACAGGCAGTTAGAGAACAGAACTTTTCCTTGTCTTCATATAACCTTCCTTTTTAGAGGTCATGCATATACATTCAATTTTTTGTCTTTCTGACGTGGGTTGGGAAAGTAGGGATGCCTCCTACTGTGTTTTAAACATGATGCTATTTCCTAGTTTGATTTTAACTTAAAATAGAATACCTGCTATATAAAGTGATACAAACTCTGCTACCACAGAAGGATTTAATAAACTGGATTCTTCTTAAATATTTAAAGACTGTTGCATTAAGTAGAATTTCAAACTACTGGTAAAAGAATATGCTGCAAGAAACTATAATTTTTAGAGAACTTTGGCTAAATGGCAAAATTATATACCATTAAACTTGCAGCTTGTACCATCACTGGAATGGCCCTGCTGAAGTCACTGATCTCAGAGATCAGATTTAAGTTACACATTTAGTAGAGGACTAAGATTTTTACACACTTCTCAATTGTTATCAATCAAAGGACAAAAACCATCTGAGTATTTTAAAAATATTTCTAAATGTTGAGCTAGAAATTACTTTTCCTTCAAGAACATCAGTGCTGGTCACTTCTCAAACATCAGTTCCTAAGGGCACATGAATAGGAAATTCCCATGTGTCAGAAGTCAAGCAGAGGAGGCAGAAGGCTGGCTTGGCTGGGCAGGGATCTCCTCTTGGAAATGAAGCAAAAAAGGAAGATGTATGTCCAGTGGAAGCAAGGTCAAGTGACATGGGAAGAATTTACAAGATGCTGCTTGCTGCTGTAGGGAGAAAATTAATGCAGTCGAAGTTCAACTGGAGTTGCAGCTGGCCAGAAATGTGGGGAACAATAAAAAGAGTCCTTTCAAATATATTCATGAAAACAAGCAGTACAGAAATATCATTGGCCCATTTCAGGATGAGTATGGTCATCTCACAAACAGAAGCAGAGACAAGGCAGAGGTGTTTAATACATTTTTTGCCTCAGTCTTCAATACAGATGATGGATCAAGGGGGTCTCAGTGCTCTAAGCTGGAGGACCATGACTGTGAGAATGATCAACTCCCAGTCAACCTTGAGATTGTGCAGGATCTGCTGCTCCAGCTGGATCCCTACAAATCTATGATGGNAAGTTTGCAGATGACAGAAAAGTGGGAGGAGCTGTTGACTCCCTCCAAGGCAGGGAGGCCCTGCAGAGAGACCTCAACAAATCAGAGGGCTGGGCAATCACCAAACATATGAAGTTCAACGAGGGAAAGTGCTGGATTCTGCACCTGGGATGGTGCAACCCTGGATGTTCATACACACTGGGGAATGAGATGCTGAAAGCAGAAAGAGAACTGGTGGTCCTGCTGATGGCAAGTTGAATATGAGTCAGCAGTGCCCCGGCAGCCAGGAGGGCCAACCCTGTCCTGAGGGGCATCAGGCAAAGCATCTCCAGCCAATTGAGGGAAGGGATTGTCCTGCTCTGCTCTGGGGCAGCCTCACCTTGGATATTGTGTGCAGTTTTGGTTGCCACAATATGCAAAAGACATTAAGCCATTGGAGAGCATCCAAAGGAGGGCAATGAAGATGGTGAAGGGCCTTGAGGAGAAGCCATAGGAGGAGCAGCTGAGGTCACTTGGCATGTTCAGCCTGAAGGAGACTGAGGGGAGACCTCACTGCAGTCTACAACTTCTTTTTCAGGGGCAGAGAAGAGGCAGGCATTGATCTCTTCTCTGTGGTGACCAGTGACAGGACTCAAGGGAATGGCCTGAAGTTGTGTCAGGGGAGGTTTAGGTTGGATATTAGAAAAAAGGTTCTTCACCCAGAGGGTGGTTGGGCTCTGGAACAGGCTCTGCAGGGAAGTGGTCACAGCCCCAAGACTGACAGAGTTCAAGAAGTGTTTGGATGATACTCTCAGGCATGTCGTGTGACTCTTGAGGATGGTTCTGTGCAGGGCTAAGGGTTGGACTCAATGATCCTTAGGGTCCCTTCCAACTCTGCATATCTTGTGATTCTGTGAATGTTTATAAAAAGATGATCTACCTGTAGCAACAAAAGAGGTTATCCATTTTTAACTGCAACAATTGATAGTTACAGTCATTTGTACTGTTTCTGTGAACTGCTTTCCTTGCCGTTTAATCTGGGACACTAAACTGGCAATACTAATTTTCCTTTGTGAAAGGAAATGCTTTAGAAAGAAATTAATGTTTCTAAATACAGGCCTTCCCAGAAGGCTTCTAGTTTTTCATTCACCAACAAATGAACCTTTGGAAGTACTACCCAGCTACAGATTCCTACATGCTTGCACATTTCAACTACCTGCGCCTACAGACTTTTCACTTTGAAAATATCTGTCAGGTACATATGAATGCTGCTCTTCTGCCCACACAAGCTGTCCTTCAAATCCTCAGATATGAGTTTCAGGCACCTCAAATTCCTTTAAGTGTTTCAAGACATGGCAAAAAGAAGGGCAACAAACAGAACAACTTGAAAAACATTATTCTTCAGTAACTACTTTCATTTTCTTTAGTGCTTACTGATTCAGAGAGAGGAATTTCAAAAACAGCCCTTTTAGGAACCTTTAGGAACAGAAAATAGCATTAACAATACATGTCCACACTAAAAACATTTAAAGAAAATGTTCTTTTTGCTTTAGAGACATCAGACACAATTCAATACTTCATCAGATTTGCCAAAGTAATAACCTGTTTGTATGACAAACAAGATCTGCTCTGATTGATGCAGGACAGTCCACTCTTCTGGTCTTCAACACTAAAAGAACATAATGTCAATATGTCTCTGCTGAAGTTAAGATTTTGGATTTCACTATAAGAACAACCAAAGATTCAGTGAAAGTCTTCGTTCCACACAGGGGAAAACACAGAGCACACGTAAGGTAAAGAGACAATGTAATTTTGCTAATATGAAGTATCAACTACCAATAAAGGAATTTGAAAAAGACACTGAGAAATTATTTGGTCTCCCTTGGGAAGGAGTTCCAAAGGAAATCTTATCTAGATAAGACAGCAGAGAGAAATTCACAGTCAAAGCTTGGATTCATTTCTCTGATGTGACAGCCACTCACAGGGAGGTGAACGCTAAACAGATTGTCTTCATTCAAACACTGATCCTTGCAGAAACGCAGAATATGTTCAGATTCTACAGAGCAGCAAAACTGCTTGCTGATTAGTAGGTTTTATTTAGATGGAAGAACTTGCAGTTTGACAACTGGGAAAAGACAAGGCGACAATCTCCTGCCAGATGGTGCATTGAAATAACATTTTATGTTTCTATAAGTTCTTAGTCTAAGTTGAGACTTATCACTGCATTTCAGTTTCAGTACATACAAATGGTGAGATTTTGTTGCAAAACCAGACTGAGAACTTAATCTTCTTGTCTAAGCAGATCCTGTAGAAGGAATTTTGTGCTTGGTGAGAACGTCCCTGAAGAAAGAAAGAACTGGGCAATTCTACACTCAATGAGTCATCTAAGCTTCTACCAGAAGATGCAAGGTATGCAAGTCATATTTAAGCAAGCTACTTATATTTAAAGCAAGATCTGGTAAGAGGTTGGCTTAAGAAGAAAATACTTCCACTTATCTCCCTATTAGGATCACTGAAGTCTTTGCCAGGTGTTTGAAAACTACCCCAGCTTGCATTCAGTGCTTGTGGAATCAAAGGGCTTGCAGTCACTTGCTAGAAGCAGGAAATGTGAAGAGAAATTCTTGTCTGGAGAAAGTCTGATATAGGGAATGGGAAAATGCAGGCAGTAGATAACTGTAGAGACATCAGGCCATTTCTTGCATTTTTTCAACACTGAGTTGAAGAGATACCACTAGATCAGTGCCTTGATGAAAAGAGAATTGTGTTGTAGACACTTAGCCCTGATCCTACAGAAATATGAAGAGTCAGTAGTTATCCTTACCAATGGGTTTCACCATTACCTATGCTGAATCTTAAGATGGGATGAAGAAATACTAAAAATAAGAAAAGTCTACTTCCAAGCCTGCCCTCTCCACAAACAGCGACTTCATTGGGAAGACAGTATATAGCAAATAACCACTAAGCACACTGAGATCTGGTATCATGAGAGCAGATGACTTTGTCTCTGTACTACCAAGCTTAATAGCCAACATATTTAATGAAATTATCCACTGCACATAATGCGGAAATAGCGGAGACTTGGGAAAAGATGCGATTGGCTTAAATAAAATAAACCAAAGCAGAATAATTTCATTCTAAGAACATAAAACAAACTAGCATCTTGCAAAAAAAGTGAGAGAGCACACAACAAGGAGAGTGATATAAATGAAAATAAAACAAGATCCCCTAAAGAGAGAGGAACTTAGTGTGAGAACTGCATCATGGGAAAGGAATTTACGATACAGTCAAACACATCAGTAGTCACAGGCACTCTAGTAAATAGTAGGAAGAAAATGCAATGCTGTACGCCACAGAGGTAGAGATGTATCAAGAAGGGACAAGAGCTTTGACATCCTGCCAAGAAAAAATGACAAACTAGATGCATTACATTTAAAGACATCCAGTTGCCTTAAAAAAGAGAAATCAACATTTTTAAGGATGTAAATGTTTTTGTTTAACTTGAAGTGTAATACATACTTCACCAGATCTATCCTGTTGTTGATTGCAGCCCAGTGGAGAAGTGTTACGTTTTCTTTGTCTGGTTGTCGTACATCATAACCAGCTTCCACCAACTCTCTACATCGTTCATATATTCCATACCTTCAAGAATAAAATAAGATTTGTCATAGCTCTTACACCTCAGATAAAAAAGCATTCATCAAACACCATACTTTAGGTCACATTACAAAATCTTCAACAGAAGAGAAAGGTAGAAGAAAGCATACTTTCTGTTTCTGTATGGTAACAAATCTCTTGCAACAAGAAACTTCCAGTGCCAAAAGTTACATTAACCAATTCAAGATTCTACAGAAAACTTGTCTCCACAGCAAACTATACAGCAGAAAATGGCAAAGTATCTATCAGTACTATACCAAATTTAAGTAACTCTTTACTTCCCTGGGAGTCCACTACATTTGTTTTTCCCACGATTTTCTTTCCTTTCCAGCTCTTGAAGATAAAAAAAACTTAGCTGATTTGACAGTATCTTCCTAAAATTCAACAGGTAAGATCATCAAGTCAATTACAAACATCAAGAGCTCAAACAATTCCCACTTTTCTTCTCAGACAACAAACAGCAATATTTCTGATACAAGGTAGTACCATTTTCTTTTTTTAGACCACTTCAAAATTCTGTATATGAATATGAAATTTATTCTTTCATTAAAGAAGACTATTACATGTGATCTACTGCCATTTGAAAAAAAAATTCTGCATACATTTTTAAAGTTGAAACGAATCAGGAAGCATAAACATCACTTGGGCCTCTAATGTAGGAGTAACTCCAACATTAAATAACGTTTGTCTTGATGCTTACACTGTGTTACCACCTATTTTAGTGGCAATAAAAGCCATGCAGAAATAAAGTAAGTCAAGACTACATCTCAAAATCTGCACAACTCATAAGGATGTCTCAAGGAGAAGACTGACATGTGGGCACACTTTGAAATCAAGGTCAATGACTTTTGACACCTGACTTCTCATAGTGCAGAATTCTAAAAGCCTCTCAAAGTTGGAATTTAACTAAGTTTTTCATATGCTGCTTGTACATTCTACTTTCTGCATAAGAGACAGCCTCAGACAAGGCCCCTCTGCCTCACTTGATCAGCTTGCACAACTTACGCAGAGACCTTTTTCCTGGGGTGGTTACCATTCTTATTTTTATTTTCACATATTTGAATGAAACCTCAATCTGGACAGTGCTCCCATAATGAATCTTCAAATGACTCAAGCCAACAAAACCTGAGTGCTTTCCAAGCCCATCACAGGTCTGAAGCACGAAAACTAGTTAGATACTATTAAAAAAGCATTACTAGATATAATAGCCTATTTAGATTGTGTTGTTTTCAATTTCTTAGGAAGTTGCACCAGAAAGTACGAAAAGTGCTGAGAATTGCTGTCATGCCTGTTATCTTTTCAAACACTACAAGAGACCAGAAAAAAACAGTATGTACCAAGTGGCAACACACTTGTACAGTCTGGTCCCTTAGACTGACTAAAAAAGCAGCGGTCCTGAATAATTTTCACAACAAAGCTTTGTTTTTAATCAGTTGAGGGTAGTGGAGAGATGATGTTTGGTTTCTGATGACTTAAAAATATACAACAAGCCAGACAAGATACACATACTCAGACAAACTTAACTGCCAGGAAAACTGATCAGGTTAAAAGCTGAGCCAATCTTGAGCCACACTATCTCCCAAGTCCCAGTCTAGATGTGCCTAATGACTGCTTATACAAGTAGCTTAACACTTAGGCATCATTCCTGATTTCCCATCTCAGCTGGAAGGGCCACTGAAACAGGTCAGAACTACTAAAGGCAGGTCAGCCAAGAACAAGGACTGAAAAGAGACAGTAGAAGAGACAGGAGAAGGAAGTACTCCAATAGCAGTACAGCGAATTTGGATCTTACTACGGTGCAGTATCACACTAGCATCTGAAGGTAGCCTGGAAAGGGATTCATCAACCATTTGTTGACAAGCTGTTCCACTCCAGTCAGCTGTAACAACACTCCTTCCTACTGTAGACACGCCTGCTGCCTTCATCTAAACTACCATTTGAAGCCATAATGTAAGAAATTACTGACGTAAAGCCCTGCTTTAAGATTTAACAGTCACCAGCTAGACACAGTGTACTGCCCAAGACTGAGTTTAGCTGACTCTCACCTTGCTTAAGTTAGTCATACCATACAAGTAGGAATTATATTACAAAATATTCTAAGTTATTGGAAAGATACAAAGAATGTAAGGACACGTTAATGCTAACTTCCTATAAAGTGTAAGAGGCAATCACATAAAGCTTTCATGCAATGGATTAGGATTTTTGTTAAATGAACTGGTTTGGGCTGGGATCAAGTTAATCTTTTTCACAGTGGCTCCTACGAAGCTGCATTTAACATTTGTGAGTAAAACAGTGTTGATTAACACACCGATATTTTAGCCATTGCTGAATAGTGTTTGCCACAGGGCCAAGGGGTTTGCTGTTCCTTGTGCTGCCCTGCCAGCAAAGCTGGGGGGCACAAGAAGTTGGGAGGGGACACACATGGGACAGCTGACCCCAACTGACCAAAGAGACATCCAGTATTACATGACCGTGTGCTCAGCAATAAAAGCTGGGGAAAGAAGGGGAGACATTCAGAATCGAGGAGCTTGTCTTCCCAAGTAACCATTATATGTGATGGACATGGCTTAACAGCTGCCTGCCCATGGGAAGTGGTGAATGAATACCCTGTGTTGCTTTGCTTGCCTGTGCAGCTTTTGCTTCATTAGTTTATCTCCATCCATAAGTTTTCACTTTTACCCTCCTGACTGATTTCTCCATCCCACCAGAGGGGAGCAAGCAAGCAGCCGTGAGGGGCTCAGCTGTCTGCCAGGATTAAACCACCACATCACTATTGGCCAGCTGCAGAAACTGTACACATGGTTTAAGATGAATATTCTATCAACCAAAAAAATGAACCTCCTTGAAAGTAACTTTTGATTCCTACCTAGGTTTTTGTCAGACCATGCTGCCAAAGAAGGTATAAGCAAGCAGTAGTGTGATAGTCTTAGGGGAAGGGAGGGGACAGGTGTTTTTTCTGGGCAGGGGTGAGGCAGGGCCTGGGGAGAGGTTGGAGAGATTGTTTGCTGGGTTCTTAGAGAAAATGTGGTGCAATTTTCTGAAGAACCTGGCTTAAGAGATATGAAAATAAAACCTGTGACAAGCATGGGACAAACCCCTGCAGCCTGTTGAGGCAGAATGCTGCTGCCAATGCCCCTGAGAGAATTACGAGCTGATTACGCTCCACTGATGTTTACAGGTACCACCTTCTAGAACTCACCTACACACTGCTGTTAGGCCCTGGGCAAAGACTGCTGCATGGGTGCAGACACAACAAGGAATAGTAGGAATGGATTGCTTCTTCAGGCTTAGCATCATAGACTTCCCATTCTCCCCACTGAAAGGCCAACTGCAAGTCACAGGTAACTTGGTACCATTTGCCCACAAAACAAAACAAGAAGTTCTGCAACACATCAGAAGAGTCTTGCCAGGGAAACAAAACTCTTTCCAAAAGCGATACTGAGAATGAGGTACACAGCAATTTTTTAATTTAAGTCATCATCAGTTTGTCTGTTCCTTGCAATTTATTTTGGTATCTTGAACTCAATCATAACTGATTACAAAAAATGTAACATACAAGGTATAATTTAATGAATCTTCAATGTATTGAATTGACACAAAAGAACTCAAGGATCTTGGCAGACGAAACTGTGCCTGGCCAAAAAAACCTAGGAGTTTACAACAATTTGCTCCTTTTCCTGGAAACAGCAGGCTCCCAACAACTAAATAAAACAGTAAATATATTGCAGTTATGGTTTCTTGAGCTGTGTGCTAGAAATGCAGCATTCTTCTCTCAGATACAACCTACAGTCTTCCATCACTTTGCTGAAGCTGACTGCACCTTACCTTTTTCCAAAGGTTCATGACACACTGTTAGGTTACAAAATGACAAAGTCATCTATTTCAGACACTCAGCATAATCCTGCTTGTAATGTTGTTATAAAGGGCTCTATGGCCTTCAAGAGGCATGGAGGGAAAGATTCATACCCTCACAGGAGACTGATGTAATAATCTAACAAATATTTTAGCATCTGAATGAATTCTAGAGGGCAAAGCTGTAAACATCCATAGTGAGCACAACCAAAGCATATTTTTGAGCTTGTCTTGAAAGAAATAGGACTGGTCCTTCCAGGGCAAAAATACCCCCGTGGAAACTCATTTTGCTATCGCAATCTGAGCTATTTTGGTAACTAACTTGCAACATTCTATGTGTCATCACAGGTTAAAGATATTCTGACCTTAATACTTTGAAAACCAGTACCCTATTGCTTTTTGTAATTTTAAATATGTAATCCATTTTTTAATCTTTTGTCTACAAACACACAGACTCTTAAAAATAGACACTGCCAGCTTTGCTGCACGATTGACATTAAATTTGGCAGAATAATAGGAAGGAATCTCTCTACAGTGAGCACATCACCATGCCAACAGAGTAGGTAAGCCAGGAGCTCACTCCCTCATCTTGCTATCACTGTAACTCACATCTAAGCTGTTTTAACTGGAGGTGCAATTAACAGAAAGATTATCTTTTTTATCTTTTGAAATCTCATTCCCATGAATGATGGTGGATAAATACTAACAAAGCCTTTAACACATTCCCAAGGTTTTTTGTGTTAAACAGTAAGACAGCTTTGTTTTCAACAGAAAAGGTATAACTCAAGAGCTGCTTAATGAACCATTAACAGCAATGCTGAAAGATGAGAAATTCAGCTCTTAAATATGTTCCAAAGCCTTAAATTATCTACACAGTTGTGGCTTTATTACTAATGTGGTTAAAAAAGTCCCATCCTTCCACATGATCTTCAGGTACATCTCACTTTCAGCAGTATAACCAAACCCCACAGGCATAAATGACCAGGAGTAATGACCGTGTACCTGTGTCCTACTCTACCCACTCTCTGCTGTTAGTAGTTAAAAAATAAAAACCAAACCAGGTGTAATCATTCCTTCAGCCAACCCTTACTAATTTGCATTATTCCAAATATATCTCTTTTTTTTTATCAGTTACCCTGTGAC
The DNA here is from genome assembly GCA_013396695.1 of Sakesphorus luctuosus. Classification (NCBI taxonomy): domain Eukaryota; kingdom Metazoa; phylum Chordata; class Aves; order Passeriformes; family Thamnophilidae; genus Sakesphorus; species Sakesphorus luctuosus. The sequence goes on from VWZD01001856.1 coordinate 225,503, forward strand.
GGATGAGAAATAGTGATGAAAAAAGTATATTCTCCAATGAATCCAACAATCCTTTTCCTTGGCAAGATTCAGCATATTTCATATATTATGCTGCACTGTTTCACAATGCACACAGATGCATTTGGAATGCAGTGAATAAAACTGACAGAAANGGAATCAATCTTCCAGATGTCACAAAAGCACTTGTTAATATCATTAATGTTTAATACTTATGTCATAATGGTTACTTAACACACTTTCAGCAAAGCTGGAATTTGCTCAAGCTCACCACAAGCCAAAGGTGTCCATTCACTTCTCAGCAGAACTGAAGAACACAATGCAAGGATTAAAGTGCCTCAGATTTGGTTCTCCTCGTGACAACTCATCATATACTTCTCTACCTGTGAACATTTGTTACTGCTCCTCAGTTTCACAGCTTAAAAATGTAAAACAAAACAGAAGCAGCAACTTCAAGTTGTTCACACCATACCCTTCCCAAGACATCATATTAAAAGATATGACTCCTGATAGAGGGCTACTGCTGCCAAAGGAGACAGAAATAAACATACCCAACATATCATGATTAAATTTCGCTTTTAAATCACTTAGGATCTTTTTTTTTCCTATAGTAACAAGACTTCATTCCCTTGGAGCTCCAGCAAGAACACTGATTATCACAGCAGGGAAAAAAACAAAGGCTAGCATCCATGGGGTTTTTACTACTCTTTTGAAAACAGTACTTCAAAACCAGATGAGTGGCCTGATTCTGCTTTCAGAAACACAGTGGAAACTTTCTATGAACAAAACAATTTTACTGTAACCAAATATAAGATGCCAAAAAATTACACACATATTCTTACATCTGCAGATGAAGGACTGAGACAATACAACTTTTAAAGCTACTTAGATACTCTTGGACATGTTTGTAACAAAGCCAGTGAAAAGTGGGTTTTGTATTCATAAATACTGAAATCAAATACTGTCACTTTTACTACAGCAGAAGTTTCACCAAAATAAAAACAGAAAGAGACTATTTTTGATTTAAAGCACGCCTAGGGCCCCAGGTCTGTGGGAGAGCTCATGAGGAGCATCATGGAGAAAAAGTACTGATACCAATACACTCTTTTCAATGAGAACATCTTTCCTCTACAAAGTCCTAATGTGACTACAGGAGGCCACCAGATTTGTAGTTCTTGCTGTATGAGCATGTTAATTTAATGTGTCCAACCTACAGAGTAAGAAGATAAAGCACTGACACAGTTCAATACGAGATGAAAGAACATACAAATACTTGTGGAAAAATGCATGGAGTTTGCAAGCTCTTATTTTTCCTTGCTGAAAAACATAAAATCAAATGCAGTATTTTGCTAACATTGTTTTATTTCTCTGTAATTTAGTATCAATAAAAATATCTAAAAATAGAATTCTACAGCCAAATAGCATATATAAAACATAGATGAATTTCAAGCATTTTCATCCCATCTTTTAATCATAATCATCACCTTAAAATTGAAGAAACTATGCTCTTGACTTTCATGTATATTTCAACAATAACATGACTAGTTCCTTTCACAGGAGAAACTGGACTTGGGGAAAAAACACTCAAACCAAGAGACTGAAAATTATTTTTATTCTCTTTTGCTACACTTTACTTGAACTTACTGAACTGCTTGGGGAAACTATGCTAGGAGATCGATGAGCGGCCTTTTGTTACAAAAAACTTTGTGACATCTTACATACATCAGATCTGAACTAAAAAGTAAAGAGAGTCAGCAGATATTTAATCTATGTGAATATTGATTTTTGAGGACAAAAGGTAGAGGATAAGATCACCTATTGTCATACATACATGTTTCTGTAAGTGTGAATAACTACATAATTTTAGTAGAAAAAGTACATATATTTAATAACACAGAATTAATATATTACCGGCATTATTTATTTTACTCTTAAGCCTTTTGGTATTTGGTGGGTTTACTTTCTGTCTGAAAATACCTCTTAACCACCACCTACAGAAAATAAACATCAGTATCAACAGGAAGAAAACCTCATGCTCTCTTCTAGCAATCTGTTCAGCAACCCTATGTTTACAACTGACCATATTTTCTTCCATATATTTTCATACAATGCCCATAAATTTGTTGTAATAGTAATTTTATAGAGCTCACTCCTAAAATCTTCCACTACTGTATTGACAAATACAGTTTACCTTCCACTTTACACACATAATGCAATCCATTTTACTTTTCTAATTAATACAGACACGGACAAATCTAACACTCAAAAATAAACTTACTGTGTGGCTTTAACAATATCCCAAGTGCTGTAATCATCAATGTGGCTTTTCCGTCCGAGAGATTCGCTGTATCCATGGTTGTAATGGCTTTGAGGTTTTATTTCCTAAAAAAGACAAGCTTGTTTTTAGAACACCCAAATCAACAAGTTTCTCAGAAACAAAAATTTTATAAGCAAAACTAAAACTACCTAAATGTGAGAGTGGTACATTTCTACCTATTGGAGGGCAGGCCACCATATTCCCCCATACACTTTACAGAAATATGACTGGTAATTGCAAAGTTCTGACAAATCCTAGACTAGGGTAATTTTACAGAATGTTAACAAAGTGTAACAACATTTTGCTTTGATTGGTTAGGTGTTTGTTTTTTGTTTTGATTTACTTTGCTTTTATAAATGAAACAGCACAGCTAAAAAAGCTATTAGCTATGAACTGACAAAGTCTTACTCTCTGACTACAAATAAATGGTGTATTTCAAATAGCACAGTCAAAACCTTCTAGGAAACAAGTAACTAGGAATGATTAATATCATTGACTAAACCCTACTGATACTTTATTGATTCTTCAGCTCCAGTCCAAGCTTCAGAGCTGATTTGTGTATGTTTAACCCATGGACATAAATGGCATGGCCATGACATGTTCTTCACCAGATACAGCTCCCTGACTTCATCCTGTTGATGAAGGGCAGCACTTCTGGCTCAATGTTTCCCTGGATATACTCAAACACTGTATTGAGAGATCACTAGGGCAGCAACACACCGTTTTTCTTTACCAACTTTCTGCATGTGAAAGCTCAGCAAGCTGAAATTGAATATGACTTGTATGCAGCTTCAGGACAAATTTCTGTTTGTTACACACACACACAGAGGCAACAGCTACAGTATCTGCCATGCAATTCAGCACAGATACATAAAGTGTGAAAAAACCAAAAAAAGTAGCAAGCTCTCTGAAAGTTCTAAAAAAACTATTTTGATTGACTTCATTAAAATGCATTATTTACTTTCACTCAGTTTTCCCCAAGGTATACTTCCATGAGCAGAATTTTTTTCTTTAACCTAAACCTGGAAACACTTTTAAACATCTTAGGAAAGGTATTCAATTAAACGATTCCAACATCCAGTTAGTTATTGAAATGAGTGGCCAACTTGCTCACTATTATACTAGACACACTTTTTTTTTTCAAAAATGAAGATAAATGAGTTAAGACAATGATCATGTAGCACACCTAATCTGAACAAGGATTCCCAGCCCCAAATCCCCACCACTCCCTTTCCCAAGAGCCAGATGTTGCCTAAGTGACTAACAGACATATTAAGGATAGGGAGACTTCCTACTGCCAAGATGAGCCACCTTCCCTACTCCTCACATTCTCTCCATTTTGCAGTAATTTCTGCAAAAGGAGCTGTTGGTCACACTGAGAAGTAACTTCTTACTGTGCCCAGTTGTGGTTAGTCAACCAAAGTGTTTTCTTAGTTCCTGGGACAACATTACCCAGCTCTCTGTTGACAGGATGGGAGTTCAATTGCTCTCCGACTCTCTTAATCCAGACTGCTACTCATCTTGGCTGTAAAACTACAGCCAATATTCCTGGTAACCGGATGCTGGCAATCCAATCTGTCAGCAACACTGACAACTGGTGCAGCACAAGTCTTCATTTTGAAAATAGACTTATTCTTATACACGACTTTTCTTCAGAAAAACATTTTTTTCCATTTCACACAATACCTAAATGATCATCAGATTACATCTTTTCTTGACCACAACGTTATTCTGTGTCATTTAATTTTTCTTTCCAAACCTGAAAAACTAAAGAACCAGTTAAGCATTGCCAGCCCAGCAGGAAGGTTGCTCTGCTGCCATCTCCACAGCAGAGAACCTAAAAATATAACGGTATTTGCTGGCATCCAGTTGTCTCCTACAATTCAGACACACAGCTTCACTTTGTATTTGAAGAAGGTAACATCTTACCCAAACCTTTTTTTCCCCAGCTATTAGATAAGCCAGAGTGTTATCCAGAGTAAAACATGCCAAAAAAGATACCAGAGATCATTACAATTAAAAAAAGAGAAAGTAAAGTATAAGAGAGGCTAAATTCATTATTTTTTCCCCACATGATTTTGTCTTTTCAAAAGCAGGATTTATATTACCTCTGCTAACCTGTTATTATTATTACACCACCCAACTGCAGCAGGATTCTACACATCCAATTGTAATACTCAGACCATGGAAAGCTAAAGGATAAGTAGGCAGAGGCCAGAACAAAGAAAATTCATGGTCCTGGAGCATCCTGATGAGAAGACAGTAGTTAGATGTGTTTCTTAGCATTCCACAGCTATTGTACAGGAAAAAGTGTCTCATCCAACAATTATTAAAAGAAAACTGAGAAACTTGGGCTGCTTTTCAGTCAGGTATTACTGTACCAGAGAATACTATTTTTCTTAATCTGCATTTTCCTGACCACTTCAAGCATGCAAATCAGGTTTCTGTCCCGCTGAGCTGCATTAGCTGGTCAAGAGAACATTTTCAAGCAGTGCAGATTAATGTCCTAAATTAAGCCCAGAGCAATCATGAAATCAGTCTAATGTTTTCATAAAAATATTTATGGGAATACAACAAACCCTACATATTAACTATTAACCATGTAAATTCAAAAAAATGAGATGACATTCCTTAGCTCTTCCTACAGCACTGGTACCACTTTTGTAATGCCTTAAAGCTAATGACAGTGCCCTTAACTTGAAAAAATATATCATCTTTAGTTTCCTTTGGTACTGAGAGTGTCTCTGAAACACACTCTTTAACAAAATTTGAAAGTTTCAGTATACTTTAATGCAAAACAGTTGAAGTTATACAAAAGGTTTGAGGCGATAGCAGATTATGCATGATGTAACATGAGTAAGCAAAAAGCAGTTCTCCCTCTCTTCTGCCAGACATCCATGAGCAGCTACAATCCATTTGTTTAATATAAAGACTCACAACAAACACAGTGAACCCGAAGTTTCGCAATTTACTAAGGGAGTCGAGTTCATATTTTACATTTAAGAATAGTAGCAACAATTCCTAAAATCCTGAAAGGTATATGAACATCACATCCTCCAACATCATACCACAGAGTCTTCCACACCACGGTGTGAAATGTGGAAAAAAGGATGACTTTAGATATGTCTGAGAAGAAGACACAAGCACTGCTCATTTTGGAAGTATTTTAGGACAAATCACAGGAAAGCATATAAAGTCTGAATTCTCAATCAATATAGTCAGTTCTCTGCAGCCTGGACACAGATTCCCAGTCTTAGACTCAAAATTTATCACTCAGTATTATCTATGCAACCAGGCACCTGCATGTTGGCTCACAGCAGCACGCTCTCTACTGCCAGTGTCACTTCACTGAGTTTAACTCTTAGATGGCATTTTCAGTACCTGGTTTATGACTCATCTGCAGAGTAACTTCTTGGTTCTTAAGCCAAAAAGCCACCAGGAATCAAAAGAAAAGAGAACTTGGATATTGTGTATCCCAGTAGTACCCGAATCATCTGGTGACAGGTCATTTGGACCAAGTCAGTAAAAATAACGCTGGCACAACCTACGCTTGGCTGGCAATGCAAAAATGAAAGAAACAAGGCAGCAGCCAGGAACCAAAAGGAATTTTTTTCAGGGTTCTGAAAATCCTGTGCAGGGCTAGGGCACAGTACTATAAATGCAGAAGAGTAGTTTTTCCTAGTTATTCTAGAAAGAAATAACCAAAGACTAACATAAAGAGAACATAATAGAGATTCCCACCATTTTAACTGCACAAGTTCCCAGTGACAGGAAATCAACTGACAGACTCAAGTAGGGGATCATTAGGAGACCTACACCAAGTGAATGCAAACTGGGTTATCTGCTAAAGGTATTACCTCTGTGCCTACCAAACACAGCCGCCAAATCCTCTCCTTGAACCCGGAGCTTTTGATTTCGCAGTCCATATCAGTCTTAGGCAATTCTGAGAACAGTCTGGTAATTTATGTCTCTGTTTAGAAAGCCTACTAGTTTGATTAAATATCAGCTTGGTAGGGAACTAAAACTATTGCAATTCAACGCCTAAACTTCCCAAATGTCACAGCTTGTGATACACTAATACTTAGCCAACAGAATCCAACTTCTAGCCACCTTTGCTTTTGCAATGGCCAGAAACACCCACCAATGGAAAAAACCAGAAATAATCAGACTTCAAATTACTTCAGCCAAACTAGTACAACCTTATGCCTGACATGTATATGGTCCTACCAATAGTCACCTCCAACTGAACAGCAAAACTCTTAGTTATTCAATGAACAGCACTGAAACCCAAAAGCACATTCTTAAAACTCACAGGAAGTTCAAACCACATCCTTTAAAAAGACAAAAAAAATCCTGTAATTGAAACCCATGATTTCTAATACTACACTAGAGAGACATAAATGTTTTCTGAAGCATCTGCTGTTCAAATAAGAAAAGCATAAATGTAAACTCTTCTTTGTATCTGCCCAGCCATTGGTCAAGTTCTGCCATGTGTCTCTCCAGTTATATGAAAAGGAAGAATCAGAAAAGGAGAGTGTTGTGATTGTTTAATTTGACTACACTACAGTTTTGCAAACATAATCAGAAAGGAGTGATCTCCAAATGCCATATTACGGAAAGTAATTCATTTGTCAAGGACAGTATATTTAAACTATTAAGACTGCAAGAAGGACTCAGCAGTGAGACAACACAACATTTAAAAGTGGAAAAGCTAAGACTAAATATGCAAGGATGTCAACTCGGTTACTTAATACAACTGGTAGAGACACCAGAATTCCTTACAAGTCTATACCTGCTTACACCTATTTACCCATTACAGGCCACGTAAAAGACATGGCTTAGAACAAACCACAGCAAAGCTTAAGAACCAGCAAACATTTAACCTTTCCAACACGTTCTTTGGCAAGGTTTTTAAATGTTTAGCCTAGCAAGTCAAAAGACTGTCAATTAAAAAACTGGGGACATTAAACACAATCACTTTCTGTATGCATTGCTACCAAATACAATGGTTTCAACACAGGCACAACAATCCGCTGTGCCCCAACATGGGCAGGCACATCCCTAAGTTGGCAGCAGGTTGCCTGACCAAACCTGCCTGTTCCAGGCATCTCACAGCCTGCTCAGACCCAGCAGCACCAACTGAGCTGGTGCTACACCAGGGGGGGAGTTTGCCCAGTGTCAGTCGTGCTGAATCAGCAGCTAAGCCAGAAAGAAATCCTGACGTTCAGCCAGCATCTCTTTTTAGAGTTTAACAGAAAATTAAACCAGACAAAATAGAGATATTACTTCTTCCAGCCTGCTGGACAGAAGAGAAAGTTCAACTTCATCCTAAACTAATCTGGGTTACCTGCCTCTCACTATTAAAGGAACAGAAATAAGCATAAAAAAGTGAAAATAACGACTAAATTACTAAATTTTCACCTAAAAGAATGAAGCTTCTCTAAATTCATATGCTCTCACACAAATTTTAGGAAAATACTTAAAGCTCTTGAAACTGCTATGACTTTCTTTAAACATATGATACAACAGATTGATAATAAAGTAACAACATAATATTTTGAGCCTAGGATATAAGCCACATTCACAAATGGCTTCAACAATATTCCCAAGTGTTAAAGTATTTTTCCTTTCATGATGAAAACATTTATTTCAGGAAAACTTAATTTTTCAATGATCCTCAACTGTTAAAAAACACTACCAGCTAATTAAAAGATGAAAAACTCATTGAAACCCAAGCACATTTGTTCTTCAGTATTGTGATCTTTAGTCACAACAGCTCTTCTGCAGCTGAAAGTCAGGAAAACCAAACAGAAGGTAGTAGAGCAGAGCCTGATTTCACTGAGTTACAATAAGCAGGCAGCAAACACTAAATCTCTACTTATTTCATTCTGTTTCAAGGAGCCATTTCCAAGTCTGACTTGAGCCAAATGAGCAGTTCACCATTACTAGAAGAGAAAGGTCATTTCTCTGCCCACTCTCCCCCACTGCTCTTGGCTGGGCTCCTGCTGCCTGACTCGAGCCAGCCTCGGCACTTGGAGCCCCGTGGCCACTCTGAGCCCACTCGATTCACGGGAGGGAACGAGGGGCAGGGGGATCAATGACAAACAGAAAACACTGAATCTTTTACTGGGACAGCAAGTTGAATCTGTGTCTCCAGAGCCATTAACAGAGGGAAGGCAAGTAAACAGAAGGCAGCAGGAATATTTTCGAAGCTGCTAATTGTTAATTTGACTAAGTAATCATGGAACAACACACTCCAGCTTCTAAATATTCAAGGATGTCAGGCTGACAGGTTAAAGAAAATGATTCTACTTAGAAACTACTAGAGTTGGTTGGCTTAGAAGACTGCAAGAAAGACAGATCTTCCTTACTCATAAGAATGAAATTTGGTTCCTCAGTTACTATCAAGGGTCACTTCTTCGAGATGAGCTTCCCACTTCAGTGACTCTCCTCTGACAGTGCCCCAATCTCTGCTGCGCATCTGTGACCAGTTTGTCATCACTCATTAGTCACAAAATGTGCAGACTGCTTGCACAGATGCGTAAGTAATGCAGTGTAGGAAAAAACTCCAAAGAGAGAAGAACGCTTTAAAGAAAAGAAAAAAGTTAAAGGAGTTTTGGAAAACAAGAAACAACACAGAGAAGAAAAGGGAACCTCCTCTGGAAAACACGACCAGTAAGACTGGGAAAGAGAAAATAAAGCAAAATATGAAATGTAACTGCAGGGGAAAAAGACAAAGTGCAGGGGAATGAGAGGGAAAAACCCCCAAATCTTAATTTTTGGATGCTGTGCTAATACCAGCATTCCAAATCAATCCTCCTCATAACCAAATGCACAAATAAAGTTATGCTCATTTCCCCATAATACTCAAAACTTTTAACCTTTTCTAATAAAAAGAAGCTTAAATGAAATAAGCTTAAGGAAAATTCTGAGAGGAGTATTCTCAGAAAAAAAAAATAAGATGTAATCCATTAAAGAATAAGATGACCAAGACTGAATTATTCTGAGAGAGCAATTTTATAATTCACAATTACAAATAGCAGTAGGATATGAATAGGTCGATATGTCTGCTTGGACATAAGGAAGGGAGGCAGAAACTGCTGCTTGCAGCTGCTCCACATGGCCCTGGTAGCATTAACAGATGGCTGGGACTGCTTTTCCTTTACCATTATGCAATCGCTGCAAGGAAGCGATACCATGGTCAAAACCAGACACTCAAATTCTGAATGGTGACCAAGACCATTGAGACTTAAAGAGAGAATACTAACAAGTTTTAAAATAAAAAACTTAGCACTAAAAGCATTATCTTCCATAAAATATTGCACACTAATGCTTTTGTTTCTTAATAAAAACAAAGCAATTTCTCTTTCAATTGATGACTACAAAAATCATAACAAAATTGGAAGTGACTGCAACTGTTCCAGAGAAGGTAAATAACAAAATAATCCTCATGTATGTTTGTTGCACACAGCTGGAACTACTGGAGGTTCGTATTAAAGAATTCCTTCCTCCATATTTGAATGTTCAATTTCCCTGTTCTTCATTTACTACTATATCATATTTTTAGCTGTTTTCCTTCTACTTTTAAAAAGGTGCAAAAAATCTACACATATAAATCTATATATAGTTATTTATATATTATACACATCCACATTCATTTATATACACATAAAGACTAGTTACTCCTGACCCAGCATTAATAGAAAAATGCTCATAAATTAATCACAAAAAATACTGTTGGTATTTTAATATTTTTAATCAAAAATGCCCTTCTAAAGTTTATGATCACTTTCCTTCACCTAATCTTCAACACAGAAAGTCACTGAAGCAGAGGGTAAAATGATCATCTCTTAATTTTAGAGAGAATCACATCTAATTCTTTATAGGCATAAGAAGAACAGCTTTCCCTTCCCTAGAAACTGGTTACTCTCTACATGTACTGCTGTACCAGCTAACCTGACCAGCTGTTGACTGTCATCAAGTGGGAGCAGTTTGATCCTTCTCATATTCCTAAGAAGTCCCAGCCAAAACCAGAATTCTGTAGGGCTTGAAGGTTCATCATTTTGAGGAGCCAGAGTGTTCAGCAGCTCTGAGTTGTTGAGACTGTCTGAACTGGGATGATTCTCATACACCCTCAGTTTAGCTAATACATGCTGGAGAACTTTCACCTAAACCAGATCACATTCTCCATGGGAAAAAAAAATAAGCATGCAATATTGTTTTTTCTTTTTAACTGCTCAAGCAATGCATTTTAAAAAATTCAGTGTTTGGCTTGCAAATCTATAATATCAGACTTGCCTTACTTTGACCCTTACGATTTCTGCAAGGATTCTCCCTGATCCCTATCACAGCATTAAATTACACCAAACAAGTAACTTCCATTCAATGGTAATTCTGTCACTGTTTTCCATTACTTTTGACATTTTACCGTATCTTTTGAAGTCTGTTTGGTTTACCTCCCAAATTTTTGGTCTATTTGCATGGTTTCTTGACATGCCAAAAGAAAAGATTCATTTATGAAAAAACCCTGAAGCAGCTAATGATAGAATACATAAACAATGGGAAAAATCTGTAACTAATACAATTTTAAAAAAAAAAAAAAAAGCAAGCCACAGTGAAAGTTGACAATGCTTTCTTTAAAGAGCAGTGAAATAGTTTGAGAAAAGCCCCATTTCAAATGTCATAAAGTGGTTCCTTTTGCTGACAGAGTTCCACCCACAAGCAAGTGAGCCATCACGCATCCTGCACACTCCCCAACACAGATGTAATTTTTTACATAACAGGTTAAAGATGCTCAACTAGAGCCCTTAATCCATCCACTCTACACAGAGCTCAGAGCTCCTGCAATTTAAAGCGCAGCTGGTAATGAGCAAATCTGTTCCTTCAAAACAACTACCCACAACCAATCAACTGCTTTCTAGTTATTTCCCTACAGATGCTCCTAAATTGAACAGTGTTACACTTTAGCAAGAAATGGCTTCACAAATAGGCTTTTTGGAAGGCCTTGTATTTGCACATAAAGCATCACCAGCAAGTGCTATTTAAAACAGCCGCATTTACCAGCATTTTTAAAGGTTAAAAAAACTAAAAGTTTAAAATACCATGGTTGAAAGCTCACTTTAAAGCTTTTGTGTAGTCAGCAACTTACATCAACACATACATACATGGTTTTGGCTTTCTTTTAGAAGAATGTTACATGGTGTTCTCAGCAGAACACAATTCTTCCAGCAGAAATGAAACTTCTTCCAGGTGAAAATTTCCAAATGAAATTCTTTTTCTAAGTGATTTACACAGATCTAGGTCTCATGAGATTGGAGATCCCTCAACATAAAAGAAACCACCACAAAAATCCCTGAGAGACCCAGCAGTAGTAGTCAGTCATGAGATTAAAGAGGGAAATACGTAAGTGGTTTCACATTAAAGTGCTGAACCTCAAAATGCACCCAAGTATGTATCCTGCTGACACTCAGCTACTTGGAGAAAATAAGTCCTCTTTTTAAAATTCACAGAAAAGGATATTCTGAAAATTCTTTTTCAAAGATCAAGATTTTCCATGCAATTTTCAAACCTGCTAACATCAAGCCAGTTTCTACTAGATTAAATCAAGAATTAGAGCACTGGCAAGTGCACATTACACAATGAGCAGTCAGCCTGTGTATGGATGCTCTTGTCCTCTGGGCAGATACAGAAAAAAAGTTTGTACAAGTGAAGCTCAACCCTTGTAAAAAAATTCAATTCACCATTCCCATCACAACTTTGAAGCAGCAAATGGAGCTTCTAATGAACAGTCTTAGCTAAATAAACTCCCACTCTTACCTACAATAAATACGGGCTGGTTTACCCACCACAGCTAGGGAGTGGATAAAAAGGTGCTTCTAGTCACACTAATCGTCAACTTCCTGCAGCAAATGAGAAGGTCTCACAGTTACAAACAGTCCCATTCCATCCATCTTCCAAACCAGTCCTGCCAGCTCACCACCTCCCTTCGGTTAATACTGTAGTGCACTTGATCCTACCGTGAGTAGTTTTAATGAACTGGCAAGAAGTTATTGACAGAGTTTTTTTATTGGATGCATTTTCTACTGATCTCCTTCCCTGAACTGGCTCATCCTGGGACCAGACAAGCATCACTGGCAGTGAGTGCAGCTGGAAGCATTCAAAGGTAGGTTTCACAATCAACTTAAGACAAGCTAAAACTGACCTGCCATCAGGCAGTGGTCACACTCATGGTCCCAGCTGTACCTTCTCCATTAACTCTTACTGGTTCTCACAACAGCACAGTGATGGTATCAGTTAGATCAGGTCACAGACTCCAAAGCAAAAACCTCCCCAATTCACCTACCAGTTGTCACACAATTGCCACACAATCGCAAGAGCTCCCCTCGGGAAGGGGAAGGGGCAGTGTCTGGCTCCACCATGGCTTTAGACCATCTGAAACTCAACTGTAAAACTCACATCCTTCAGAGCCAGCAATACAAGTGTTTTTAAAGCACTCTGATGTCCTCTCTCTCTCTTGCTACTGTGCTTCTTCCTTCTTAGTCATATTCCCCCCATCTTAAGCAGCTTTCCAAGCTCTCACTGCAGGATTCCCACTATCCTCCATTTTTGATACCTTCCCCTCTTACAGTGACAATCAAGAAAACACTTCTACAATCCTCAGGGCACCCTAAATGTGTAGGAAGAAATTACTACATTTCAAAATTGCACAAGACAAATTGTTGTCAAATGTTACAGCACGTGCTGGGCATGTCAGGCCCAAGGCTTCAACGCAGGCACACTCCCTCTGACTTCAGAAAAAGCTTTCTACTTTTCTCTGCAGACTCATTTGAAACAGTCTGATGTTACTCTCAACTACAAAAATGCCTTGAATGTCGAACCTTTATCTCATACTGTCTTTGAAAAGCCACAGACAAGGGTGTGCATGAAGAAACAGCAACTACTGAGGCTGCTCCTGCATGTCAGTACCAAAGGCAATATTGTCCAGCTTCAAGCAAATGGCAAACATTTTCCTCCTTAATTCCATAAAGCCTCTTCTGCATTTATAAAGTCTCGTTACTTTCCTGAGCAAACAGGCAAACACAGTGAGATAAATGCTGTTGAAAGACTAATCTTTAATGAAATCTAGAAGAAACAAAGCCTGTTCTTAACAAGTCAAGGCAAACTGAATCAACACAAATTTGGGTCAAACCAGACATTTATCACTTATGCTTTAAGAGGGGCTGTCTCAGAAAGTTCAAAATCAATTACTGCCCAAATCAGAAGAAAATAGGTAAAAAACCCGCAGTAAATAGTTGAAATCTATTTTAAGTGTTTTACTAGATGCCCAAGAAGCCACAATTTTATCACTGAGAAAAAGCCCAGAGTGCTGAAAAAATGCACAGTTTACAAGGGAAGTAAGAACAACTGCAAAAAAAAGTCCTGTAAAAATGGCAAGAGAAGCATTAATGATGACCATGACAAACTAGAAAAAATCCAACATCTGAAATGCTAGCAAAAGAACACAAGACATCCCTATCCCTAGAAGGACAAGCATCACCCCAGCAACAATTTGTGACAATTACAAAATAAGAATGACAGAACTGTAATAAAAACACTAAACCACAAATTTGGAAATGTTCAACAAGTGCAGAACAAAAACAGTCTAGCCAGAAATTTTAAATCATATCCTGCTGCCACAAGAAAGTGCTTTGTAACAGAACAACAAATACTAAACCTCTCTAAAATACAGGTTGCTCGGGTCAACCATATAGTCCAAAATACATAAATATTTGAATGAACTGAGTATGTGAATGAATGGTTTTTCATTAAGCCAGAAGGAACTACAGTGATGTGGATAAAAGATGACATGGGTTATAAAAGTTAACCACTTTAAGCTATTGCTGGTTTTTTCCAGGTTTTGATACAGAACTGACAAAAAAACAAATTCTGGTAAAGTATTAGACTAGCAAAGACTGACACTGTGGCCTCACAGGAAATTACACCCAGCCCTTTCAGTTGATACAGTGGTAGTAATGGTCAAATACAGTTATTGTCCAAAGTGTTTGATTTAGTATTGTCTGATATTTTATTGAGAAATCAGAATATAGAGAAAGTCAATTGGTCTATCTTATATGTATTAAAAATTAGAGGTTAACAAGCTTTATGCTTATGATTTGTTTTGTGACTGTTACACATACTGTCCTAGTTAAAGACTATGCTGGTCAAAAAAACCCCTCTTGGTCTTTCCAGTAGCTCCCATTTTTAAAACCTGAGAGAAATGTTAATATGAAAGCCCTTCTGAGAGGACACTAAGCATTCTTCAGAACTTGTACCTTGACCCCAGCCTATTGCACCACTGTCCACAACCCAGAGGTAAACTACGCCAAGTTATACTGGGGGGGTTGGGGTCAAAGCGGGTAGAGAGAAAAGGGAATGGGGAATGGGTAATATTGGCTTTCTGATACAAAGTTCTGTATCAGTGTCCTGATACAACTTGGGGAAGGTCAGGACAGGCCAGAAAAAGGATTTCTAAACATCAACAACAGCAAAGTCCTATATAAAAATGAATGTCGAACCTAGAAACTATCTCAAAAGGACAGAAAAGACCTTGAGGTGGGTCATTATCTGGGAATAAGTACAAATATACGTATGGGGAATCACAGACTGGCCTGGCTTGGAAGGGACCTTGAAGTTCCAACCTCCCTGACGTGGGCAGGGACACCTTTCCCAAGACCAGGTTGCTCAGAGATCCATCCAGTCTTCCCTTGAAATACTTCCAGGGACAAGGCATCCAGAGAGTGCTTTCTACAGCAACTGTGTGACTACTAGAACAGAGCTCTGCTCTCAAGTTCAGCCCTGCAACAGCTTCTGCAGAGAGTGCAAAGCCACAAAAACACTGAAAGAACACGAGAAACCCAAAAGGATCAGCAGGACTTCATACCATAACAGCAGCATAGGGATCTGATAATCATCAGCATATTAAATAAATACAGATAGACATATTTGGATAGCTATCTCTCAAGATGTAATGAAAAGAAACAAATTAAATTCAGACTAGAAACAGGTTGAAGTCCTAAACAGATTAATTAAACTTGAGGGAAACTTTCCCAGCTGTACAATATGATCTATTACTATAAGGGGTTTTTTATTTTCTTTACTTTTAAGTATTATTCTGGCAATAAAACATTAAAAAAATCCACACTTCAGCATCTGTGATACAAGGTTGGATTGTACCTGCAGTTGTCTCCGGCCTCGGCCTCTGAAGCCACTCGTGATACACAAAGCAAGGCTCACTCTTCAATATTAAGCACGCTAATCTGTCTGAGACTTCATATTTCCATTCTCCTTTTAAAGTAATATAATAAACAACACCCGATCTTGGAATGAGCTCACAAATGTAAGACCTGTTGCTGGAGTGATCTTGGCTGAACGACACAGCAAGTCCTGTACTTGTACAGGACAACTAAGAACAATCTGCACCCCAGTACAGCCCCAACAATATCTACAAAATCCGACAGGGAACAGAGTTGGGCTGTAAAGTCAGGGCTTTCACTGACATTTTAAACAGAAATAATTAGAGCCAAAGCTATCTACAATAGGTTTCCCTGTGTTCTCCAAACTGCCAACATGGAATACAAGGAGATTTCATGCTTCCAGCTTCCTAGGCAGTTACAAATTGAACTACAGGGAGAAAAACAACAATAAAAATGAAGGCTTCCATCTGGAAAAAAACCCTGTCAGACAGAGTCCAAAACTCCTAAAATTTCCTTCCAACTTTGCAGGAAGATTGTTCTCAGCTGAGATTTCTCTAATGCCAAAAGAGATCTGTAATAACCAATAACTTCGATCTTTCTCAAACATATCCCACACCACCTGACACTGGTGAATGCACCACGTTGCAGTAACAGATCTTTCTCCCCAGTAATAGTTCTTATCATTTAGGAAGAGATGCAGCCTTCAACAGCTGAAATACCTTTCAGTTCAGCCCGTATTAGGCCACACTAGAATATTTTCAAACACAAAGAAGCAATGCAAACAAAATCCATTTTTTAAAGATTTCTCCCTTCCCACCCCTTGGATTTCAGAATAAAACATCCAGACCTATCATCACCTACCACAGAACAGGCAGGAAGCCATTCTTGTTTAGAAGACCTAAGGAATTTAAAGGCAGAAGGCAACGTGCCTATTAAAATAGTTTAGTCAAGGATAACAAGCACAACTAGCAGGAGTAGAATTCCCCCCCTAACGCTACACTGTATCAAGTGAAGCAGAGCTTGCCATTCTGTCACCAGAAACCTGAACACCGGGAGGAAACAAGCCAGCAGGAACTACTTAGCCCAGTGTTACTGTGCCATCCTGGGGTGCTCTGCAGGTCTCACACTGGAGCCACCACCTCCCACTGAGAGGCAGCCGGTGCCATGTCGACCTGGAGAGCTACACCCACAGGGCTCTCTTTGGTCACCCACACACTTAACAATCCCGCAGAAAGGTTCATGTATATGAAAGTGGTGGTACCTCAATCACAGAATCGGGGTCACTCCAACACAGTCTACACTCTATATCCACATATTTGAAACACTACTCAGTTATCCATTTGTGGAATTCAAAAACTTGCATATAGTCTCTAGAAAGGCATCCAAATTCAAGCTGAAAACATTAGGACATGGATAATTCATCACTGCCCTCCTTTCTTTGTTACAATTACTTCTCACCCTTAGCATTTACCACTTGTGGCTTTCAATTGGATTCCATTCAACTTCACTTTCTAGTCACTGGATCCTGTTAAGAATAACCGAAGGGGGGAAAAAAACGTTTCTCTCTACTTCAAACAACATGAACAGGGTTTTGTAAGCACTTTACCATAAGGCATTATTATTTTTAACTCTTTCCCATATTCTTCATCATTTAACAATGACTTTTAAAACACAAAACTTCTGTCATTAGCATTAACACACACTCAGCCAAAAACCATTTCCTTGTTCCTACATATTTTTAATCAAAGTATTATACTGGGAAATTCTGTTGAACTGCTTTTTCATATTTGTATCCCACCAGTCAACAAATTTTGGGATACAATCCCATGCCTACGTTCCTTACCTTGAAAGTCCTGCTTTGAATAGAGCTGCACTGAGGTGCACTTTGCTTCACCAGCATAAAATGACTTCCAGATAGTTTTGTAGAGTTCTGTCCTGCCTGCTTAGCACCTGTCTTGTTTGTCTGCAAGTTTTATTAATGACAATTTTGATATTTGTTCCAAATCATTAATGAAAAAATCTGAATCTAACAGACTACCTCTTCTGAGACTTTTAGGAACAACGACATCCAGGAATAACCCTCTCTAACAACTATTTCCAAGTAGTATCAGTTACCCAGCAGTTCTCCATGCATTTATCATGTAAGATCATTCTATAATTACTACATGAGCAATTGGTTATTTGTTATACTTCACCACTAAAATTATTTTCATAAGCTTTGTTGTTCCACTAGTAATCTTACAACTGGAAGAAAACTGTGGGATCAACACTCGAAAATTTTGAAAGTAATCCAAATTACTCAACACAGTAAGTCAACACAAGACAGTAAGAAACAAGTCTCATAAAAAAGGCACAGAAAAAATACATGGAAAAGGTACACGACACAGACAACAGCAGCATGAAACATAAAAAAACTGGTAGAGATTTTGACAGACCTATAAAAAGCATCAGTTTTAAATGTATACAAATGTTGGAACTGATTAAATATTCCAACATCACCACTTACACAAGGACATAGTGATATCTTCTTAAAACTGGGAAATCACCAGGTATTAAGGCCCCTGACCTTCAAAAGTGACTTAACACAGATGCAGAGCATTGTTCAGCAGGCAGGTCTGTGACAATTATGTTCTGCTATGGCACAGAGTCCTTAAGTTTTTAAAAGAGCTTTTCTGGAGTGTCTGTTAACAGCCAGTCTGTCTCATCGCCAACATGAAAAACATGCTTCTCTTTTAAAGCTTATCTGCACAAACACATTTTAAGGAATAAGGGAATACCTACTGACATCCATGTAAACACTGCTCTCTAAACAAGGTCTAGTCAGATACTCAGCATTTCCAGAAAAATCAAATAAAACTCTCTCCAAACTAGTTAGACAAGTGTTATTTATTGCATATTAAAACACTCAGGTTGATGTTAAAGCACATAACATGTATTATCTTCCTTCCCCATCTTTTGTACACACATTCAACTTTATACAATAGTATAAAATTCTACCAGATTAACTAGTTAAAATCACCAATTGAAACTGAGATATTTCAGTTTGCTATATAGTAATTACTCAAAGTTAATTTAACAAATACTAATCTTCAATCCTTAAAACACAATGGGTTTCTGACAGATTGTAGATGTTTTTTATTCCATTTTACGGTTTTAGACTGCCCATCTAAAATTTCTGCAAGTTAAGAACACTTTCTTTCAAAGAACATCAACATCACGGGTCTGGATTGTTACTGAAAACTTGTGTCACTTCTGAAAAACATCAGACTCTGCTAACGAGGGTAATTCTCTTAGTCTGAAGAAACATGTAGCAATAGCGTACTTAAAATAAACCCCCTTCCCCCAAAATAATCAAGACACTTATTTGGGGTTTATTGCTTTGCTATTTAAACTTTAGAACAGACGGATCTATTCTAAAGTCATGAGCACAGTTTAGAGAAGTAGAGTGGGTAGGATACACAACAAACATATAGAGGCCTACAAAGCCTTTTCAGTCATGAAATAAACTAGAAAGTGTCTTTTAGGATGTTGTTTAAGGAAAAAAGTACCATCTGCTTAGGAAAACCAGGAGCCTGGCATATGCACTTATCCGTTTTGTAGGCTGAAAAAATCGATTCGTACAGTCCTTAATATATCAGGTGACAACTCCACACGTAAAAGCTTTTCTAAACTATTTAAAATACATTTCAAAACAATCATACTATTCCTCAAGAATGCAGGCATGCTGCTGTTAAAGGTGGGCGGCACAAGAGAAGGGTAAAAAACACGGCACGAAACGACCTCTCTACACGTTACCTGTAACCATTCCCGCACGGCCCGGCCCACGCACGGGCACAGAGAGGCCGTTTGCTCTCAAAATAAACCCACGACACGCGGGGTGGGCTGGACGGGGCCAGGCCCGACCTGCGGGGAAGCCGCGGGCCAGTGCCAGCCAAACCCAAGGGGAAACATTTATTCCTCCCCCCGACCCTCTTCCCCCCGGGCTGCCGGGCCGGGTCGGGGCGCTGCCGCTCGGGAGCCGGTGCCGCGGCATCCTCGGGGCGGCTCCGCCTCCGCCTCTGCCCCCGGCGCGCCTCGGGCCCGGCCCGGGGGCGACGGGACGGCCGGGGAGGNGCCGCCATCTTCCTGCCGGCCCCGCGCCCGCTGCATGCCGGGAACTGCGCGCGCGCGCCCCCGCGCGCTCCCGCCGTGCGCTCCCGGCGGCGATGAGACACAGGAGAGAGTGTTTGTGTGTGTGTGTGTGTGTGTGTGTCTGTGTCTGTGTGTGTGTCTGTGTGAGAGTGAGCGTGTGTGTGTGTGTGTGTGTCTGTGTGACTGAGTGTGTATGTGTGTGTCTGTCTGTCTGTGTGAGAGTGAGTGTGTGTGTGTGTATGAATGGTGTGTGGGGGTGTGTGTCAGTGTGTGTGAGAATGTGTGTGTGTGTGTGTGTGAGAGTGGGTGTGGGGGAGGTGGGTGGGTGGGTGTGAGTGAGAGTGTGTGTGTGAGTGTGGGTGTGAGTGAGTGTGTGTGTCTCTGTGTGTGTGTCTGTGTGTGAATGAGTGTATGTGTGTGAGAGAGTGAGTGTGCGTGTGAGTGTGGGTGTGTCTGTGTGTGTGAACGAGTGTAAGTGTGTGTGACTGTGTGTGACTGTGTCTGTGTCTATGTCTATGTGTGTGTCTGTGTGTGTGAGACTGTGAGAGTGTGTGTGAGAGAGAATGTGTGTGTGCATGTGTGTGAGTGTGTCTGTGGGTGTGTGAGAGAGAATGTGTGTGTGCGCATGTGTGTGAGTGAGAATGCGTTTGTGTGAGAGAGAGAGAGAGAATGTGTGTGTCAGTGTATGGGTGTGTGTATGAATGTGTGTGGGTATAAGTGTGTGTGTGAGTGTGTGTGAGTGTATATGAGTGTGTATATATATACATGTACATGTGTGTACACATATGTGTGTATGTATATATACACAGACGTGTGTGTCTATATACACGCACACACCATGTTATATAGATATGGTATAGGCATATATGTATATACACACTCTGTATTTTTTGAGATACCAGTATCGGTACTCCTGGAATCAATATTTAGTAGAATTTATGTTTAGGGAGGCACTCAGCTTAATTGAGTTCATTGCAAATTGGAATGTAAGCAAAAGGAGAGTTTCCCTGTGCATTTCATGTAAATTTCATTGCACACTAAACCATATCTGTCCATTCTTCTTTGGGAATTATCTTCATGCTGGCTGGGTAGCAGAGAGAGCATGGGAAGAAATCAAGAAGGTTTTAAGAAGTTTTTTGCTCTCAGATGCAGGAATGTTTGAAAACCCCCAACAGTCCTCAAGGCGCCTGGAAGCGATTCCTTCCAATCATTCATACCCAATTGGGGCACGTTTGTTCCCAAAGTGGTAGTTTCTTACATCCAGACACACACAACACTCTCCAGATGGCCAAGTATCTGCTTCAGATTCAGAGGACAAATTATAAAATGGGTTTGGTTCCCTTTAGCTGGTCATTTCTGTTCTTACAGGCTACATAATTCCAGGATTAGGAATCCTAAAGCTCTTTATTTCAATTTATTTCTTTTTTATAAATTACATTTTAATCAAAAATGTTTTTACAATTATAGAATGGTATTGCTGGTTTGACTGCTGCATTATATTGTTATATCTATGGTGTTCCCATTCGCCTTTGTGAGAAAGGGACTTTCAGATAATACATTTTGTTATATCATAATACATTAAGCTCATAAGCCTAAAACTCCACAATGATATTCTCTTCATTACTCTTTCCTATCTCGTGCAAAATGTAATAGAGAAGCACTAATAAAATCTGACTGCAGCATTATTAAAATGTTAAACCATAAATGTCTTTTTTTGCTGTATATTTAAATTCAAAATTGCCAAGAAGAATGATACAGGATTTAGAAAGTGGGGGTGTGAAAGCGGTCTCAAAGCACATATTTGAAACCATAAGGACTGAAGTGCTAAAAGAGCAGAACAAGACACAGAGTATACCCGAGAGGATCTTTTTTTAACTGTCTATATTGTTAAATGTACTAAGGCTTAGATATAATTTGCAATTTGATTTGCATGAGGAAAAGGCTTTTCAACCCCCTGCAAACCCCAGAAATAGAAATCCTATCAATCACAACAGTTCATCACTCTTATTTCTAATAAAAGTAAGGGTGATAAAATAACTAAAAATCTTCACAGTGTTTTTACTATGGAGATTAGTTTTCCTTGTAACTCTGAAGAACCTGTGCTTCATCCCATGTCTCTGAACTGCATTGTGAACACATACTCTGACATCTGCCTAGGTATTTATAATCTGTTCTTCACAGGTCTACACATTTTGAAACCAGTTTGGTTCCCTCATATATCTGCATAGAAAACTTTGGCCTTTAAACTGAGGCCTTGTCTGTGTATATAGTTCATGTGCAGCCTATTACATTCTTCTTCAGAACCAAGTGTTCCTTTTACCACCAACAAACAGCAGANCTATGTGTGTGTCTGTGTGTGTGAGACTGTGAGAGTGTGTGTGAGAGAGAATGTGTGTGTGCATGTGTGTGAGTGTGTCTGTGGGTGTGTGAGAGAGAATGTGTGTGTGCGCATGTGTGTGAGTGAGAATGCGTTTGTGTGAGAGAGAGAGAGAGAATGTGTGTGTCAGTGTATGGGTGTGTGTATGAATGTGTGTGGGTATAAGTGTGTGTGTGAGTGTGTCTGTGGGTGTGTGAGAGAGAATGTGTGTGTCAGTGTATGGGTGTGTGAATGAATGTGTGTGGGTATAAGTGTGTGTGTGAGTGTGGGTGTGAGTGAGAGTGTGTGTGAGAGAGAATGTGTGTGTCAGTGTATGGGTGTGTGAATGAATGTGTGTGGGTATAAGTGTGTGTGTGAGTGTGGGTGTGAGTGAGAGTGTGTGTGAGAGAGAATGTGTGTGTCAGTGTATGGGTGTGTGAATGAATGTGTGTGGGTATAAGTGTGTGTGTGAGTGTGGGTGTGAGTGAGAGTGTGTGTGAGAGAGAATGTGTGTGTCAGTGTATGGGTGTGTGAATGAATGTGTGTGGGTATAAGTGTGTGTGTGAGTGTGGGTGTGAGTGAGAGTGTGTGTGAGAGAGAATGTGTGTGTCAGTGTATGGGTGTGTGAATGAATGTGTGTGGGTATAAGTGTGTGTGTGAGTGTGGGTGTGAGTGAGAGTGTGTGTGAGAGAGAATGTGTGTGTCAGTGTATGGGTGTGTGAATGAATGTGTGTGGGTATAAGTGTGTGTGTGAGTGTGGGTGTGAGTGAGAGTGTGTGTGAGAGAGAATGTGTGTGTCAGTGTATGGGTGTGTGAATGAATGTGTGTGGGTATAAGTGTGTGTGTGAGTGTGGGTGTGAGTGAGAGTGTGTGTGAGAGAGAATGTGTGTGTCAGTGTATGGGTGTGTGAATGAATGTGTGTGGGTATAAGTGTGTGTGTGAGTGTGGGTGTGAGTGAGAGTGTGTGTGAGAGAGAATGTGTGTGTCAGTGTATGGGTGTGTGAATGAATGTGTGTGGGTATAAGTGTGTGTGTGAGTGTGGGTGTGAGTGAGAGTGTGTGTGAGAGAGAATGTGTGTGTCAGTGTATGGGTGTGTGAATGAATGTGTGTGGGTATAAGTGTGTGTGTGAGTGTGGGTGTGAGTGAGAGTGTGTGTGAGAGAGAATGTGTGTGTCAGTGTATGGGTGTGTGAATGAATGTGTGTGGGTATAAGTGTGTGTGTGAGTGTGGGTGTGAGTGAGAGTGTGTGTGAGAGAGAATGTGTGTGTCAGTGTATGGGTGTGTGAATGAATGTGTGTGGGTATAAGTGTGTGTGTGAGTGTGGGTGTGAGTGAGAGTGTGTGTGAGAGAGAATGTGTGTGTCAGTGTATGGGTGTGTGAATGAATGTGTGTGGGTATAAGTGTGTGTGTGAGTGTGGGTGTGAGTGAGAGTGTGTGTGAGAGAGAATGTGTGTGTCAGTGTATGGGTGTGTGAATGAATGTGTGTGGGTATAAGTGTGTGTGTGAGTGTGGGTGTGAGTGAGAGTGTGTGTGAGAGAGAATGTGTGTGTCAGTGTATGGGTGTGTGAATGAATGTGTGTGGGTATAAGTGTGTGTGTGAGTGTGGGTGTGAGTGAGAGTGTGTGTGAGAGAGAATGTGTGTGTCAGTGTATGGGTGTGTGAATGAATGTGTGTGGGTATAAGTGTGTGTGTGAGTGTGGGTGTGAGTGAGAGTGTGTGTGAGAGAGAATGTGTGTGTCAGTGTATGGGTGTGTGAATGAATGTGTGTGGGTATAAGTGTGTGTGTGAGTGTGGGTGTGAGTGAGAGTGTGTGTGAGAGAGAATGTGTGTGTCAGTGTATGGGTGTGTGAATGAATGTGTGTGGGTATAAGTGTGTGTGTGAGTGTGGGTGTGAGTGAGAGTGTGTGTGAGAGAGAATGTGTGTGTCAGTGTATGGGTGTGTGAATGAATGTGTGTGGGTATAAGTGTGTGTGTGAGTGTGGGTGTGAGTGAGAGTGTGTGTGAGAGAGAATGTGTGTGTCAGTGTATGGGTGTGTGAATGAATGTGTGTGGGTATAAGTGTGTGTGTGAGTGTGGGTGTGAGTGAGAGTGTGTGTGAGAGAGAATGTGTGTGTGCATGTGTGTGTGAGTGTGGGTGTGTCTGTGTGTGTGAACGAGTGTAAGTGTGTGTGACTGTGTGTGACTGTGTCTGTGTCTATGTCTATGTGTGTGTCTGTGTGTGTGAGACTGTGAGAGTGTGTGTGAGAGAGAATGTGTGTGTGCATGTGTGTGAGTGTGTCTGTGGGTGTGTGAGAGAGAATGTGTGTGTGCGCATGTGTGTGAGTGAGAATGCGTTTGTGTGAGAGAGAGAGAGAGAATGTGTGTGTCAGTGTATGGGTGTGTGTATGAATGTGTGTGGGTATAAGTGTGTGTGTGAGTGTGTGTGAGTGTATATGAGTGTGTATATATATACATGTACATGTGTGTACACATATGTGTGTATGTATATATACACAGACGTGTGTGTCTATATACACGCACACACCATGTTATATAGATATGGTATAGGCATATATGTATATACACACTCTGTATTTTTTGAGATACCAGTATCGGTACTCCTGGAATCAATATTTAGTAGAATTTATGTTTAGGGAGGCACTCAGCTTAATTGAGTTCATTGCAAATTGGAATGTAAGCAAAAGGAGAGTTTCCCTGTGCATTTCATGTAAATTTCATTGCACACTAAACCATATCTGTCCATTCTTCTTTGGGAATTATCTTCATGCTGGCTGGGTAGCAGAGAGAGCATGGGAAGAAATCAAGAAGGTTTTAAGAAGTTTTTTGCTCTCAGATGCAGGAATGTTTGAAAACCCCCAACAGTCCTCAAGGCGCCTGGAAGCGATTCCTTCCAATCATTCATACCCAATTGGGGCACGTTTGTTCCCAAAGTGGTAGTTTCTTACATCCAGACACACACAACACTCTCCAGATGGCCAAGTATCTGCTTCAGATTCAGAGGACAAATTATAAAATGGGTTTGGTTCCCTTTAGCTGGTCATTTCTGTTCTTACAGGCTACATAATTCCAGGATTAGGAATCCTAAAGCTCTTTATTTCAATTTATTTCTTTTTTATAAATTACATTTTAATCAAAAATGTTTTTACAATTATAGAATGGTATTGCTGGTTTGACTGCTGCATTATATTGTTATATCTATGGTGTTCCCATTCGCCTTTGTGAGAAAGGGACTTTCAGATAATACATTTTGTTATATCATAATACATTAAGCTCATAAGCCTAAAACTCCACAATGATATTCTCTTCATTACTCTTTCCTATCTCGTGCAAAATGTAATAGAGAAGCACTAATAAAATCTGACTGCAGCATTATTAAAATGTTAAACCATAAATGTCTTTTTTTGCTGTATATTTAAATTCAAAATTGCCAAGAAGAATGATACAGGATTTAGAAAGTGGGGGTGTGAAAGCGGTCTCAAAGCACATATTTGAAACCATAAGGACTGAAGTGCTAAAAGAGCAGAACAAGACACAGAGTATACCCGAGAGGATCTTTTTTTAACTGTCTATATTGTTAAATGTACTAAGGCTTAGATATAATTTGCAATTTGATTTGCATGAGGAAAAGGCTTTTCAACCCCCTGCAAACCCCAGAAATAGAAATCCTATCAATCACAACAGTTCATCACTCTTATTTCTAATAAAAGTAAGGGTGATAAAATAACTAAAAATCTTCACAGTGTTTTTACTATGGAGATTAGTTTTCCTTGTAACTCTGAAGAACCTGTGCTTCATCCCATGTCTCTGAACTGCATTGTGAACACATACTCTGACATCTGCCTAGGTATTTATAATCTGTTCTTCACAGGTCTACACATTTTGAAACCAGTTTGGTTCCCTCATATATCTGCATAGAAAACTTTGGCCTTTAAACTGAGGCCTTGTCTGTGTATATAGTTCATGTGCAGCCTATTACATTCTTCTTCAGAACCAAGTGTTCCTTTTACCACCAACAAACAGCAGAATTAGAATATGGGAACATGCTAAGGTGTCTCTGCCCTAGACCTCTCTGTTCAAAAGCTGCTCAGAAGTTTAAAGTTTTCCACACTTCAAGCATTCCCTGTCATGTCCTAATCTGTAACACAATTACATGGAAACATGTAATTCACTGTCTTGCATTGTCATTACACACAAGTTAACATCGGTGCAGAAGAGAATGGCATATACAAACCCAACGATCTGCTATGGTAACAAAGTTTACCCTTATATTCCACAAATCTAAAAGGCTGTAAGGTTAGATGTTTTTCTGGACTCTGACAAAAAAATTACTATCTGACCTTGAACAATTATTTCACTCCTCTATGATTTACTTCGCTCATTTGTAAATCAAATACTTTGTCCTCTAATTCAGGGAAGTACTCTGGGAATTTATTATCATTGCAGAGCAAATTTATCTCTCTGATTAAAGATGCTTTGTAACTGACAGGAATTATTGTTGATCAATGGTAGAAAATGCTCGTCTATGTGATTGCATTGAATGGTCCATAACTGATGTGTGAAGTGCTTTCCATATTGACCAAATAGGTTTTATCAAATTCTACTTACTAGGCATGCAATAAAGACAGGTCTGCAGCACTGGTTAAACACCACACACAACAGAAAATTATTTTACGTCCTATTATTGCAAAAGGAAAACAATTCACCAGTACCATGGACACACAGATTTTCTTCTATTCATTTTGCTTCACATTAATAATTGTGAAAAGGGTCACAAGGTCTGGATACCTTTTATTTTTCAGGTAAGCAT
This sequence comes from Sakesphorus luctuosus, assembly GCA_013396695.1. Taxonomy (NCBI): domain Eukaryota; kingdom Metazoa; phylum Chordata; class Aves; order Passeriformes; family Thamnophilidae; genus Sakesphorus; species Sakesphorus luctuosus. The sequence continues at coordinate 252,343 of VWZD01001856.1, forward strand.
AAAGACAGACAAACTGGGAAATAAGTGGCACAGAGTCTTAGGATTCTCTATCCTGTAACATGAATTTTATCTTCTTTAACAAACCATTAAGAAAAAAGGAAACCTTTGGCAGAGGCAAGAGGTATTTATAGACTATATGGTTCAGTACGGGATGACTGTGCAGCTATTTTAGCTTCTATCTTCTACTAAACTGTGAAATATGACAGTAAAATAAAAAACATTTAGCATGCATGTCTTAGTAGTAGTTTTGTAATATGCCATTACCACTTAAAACAACTAAAAGTGTGAGTAAATCATGTTTGCCTTTGCAAGTAAATATAGCAATTAAAGCTAAGTGTTTATTCTCATGACAGGCCAAAACTTAAAGTGAAAATATTCGACTGCCTTAGTTAAAAACTGGGTAATAAGTCAAAAGTACCCTATCTAACACTGCAAGAATGAATACCTTCAGAAGAGTTCTGCGTCCTTCACTTTGATACACAGTTTTGATTAATCCTATACTAATTAATATGTCATGCGGGGGATTTGCCACCATAATGAGGCACCTCTGAAATTTTCCCTTGCACAGTGACCAAAAAAACTAGGTTCACTATCAAGGGCTAAAATATCTGGGGAAACCACATCATATCTCTGTTCTGTATATGTTTGCAGAGAGGCTATGACTAATCATCTTCATTATTCTCTATCTATGCTGCATTTTCTAATCACATTACTGTTTGAGCCTTGTGTTTTACATAATGGAAATGAAATCCACCAATATAAATGTGTATACCAAAATGAATGCATAAAACATGTTGTCCTGCTTGGGTTTGTCCAAGTCTATGCTTTCTCTCTGCATTCACTCCTAGAGGGAGAGCACCCACTTCTCATAGTTTGGACCAGTTTGGGTGACTGAAAGCCTGTGAATTTGGGTGACAACTCCATGGAATCTGTCTTTAAAAATATAATCCAGATGAAAATGCTCTCCAAGCAAGTGTATTAGAAGAATATTAAATATACACTGTTGATAAAAGAAAACATAGTGAAATTATTCAATGTAGTGCGTCCTGTAGCTGCAGGCATTGATGCTGTGATAATATTTCAGAGCTTGACAGTTGTGTGAATATGAATGAAACTTGAGTGACTAAATGTGGTTTTGGTCCCAACTGTCTGCTTCTTCCTGGAAGGCAGAGCCATCAGATCTCTCAATGGGTCCAGTTCTGAACCAGGCTGCAGCCCTCTCGTCTATGGTAACATGAATCTTCAGTGTCCTGGGCTGAAAGCCACGGCAGTTCAGGATTCATGATGGGATCGAAGTGGCAGCATCTGTCAGCCGGCACTACTGGGGACAGCAGCCACTCGTCTGTGTGACCGTGCAATGTGCTGCTGCATGTCAGTCAGTGCTCTAGCACAAGAGAGCAGTGGGTGATGTGATTTGCCTCGCTACTGAGCATGGTCAGGCTCTTCTCTGCACAGCCAGTGATGAGGAACAGTCACAGTGGCTATGTTAGGCAGTTTGTTTCTGAGGATTACAGAAGAGAGCCTGACAGTGCTCTTAAACCAGTTTTATAGCAATGTGTTCCTGAATTCCAGTGGTGGTCATCTTGATTTACTTTGTTGTGAAGCGAGGAAAGTCAGATGCTATATTTACACCAGCCTTTACTATTTGCCAAATACCACATATCAAGCCAGGCAGTTTTAGATACCATAAAGCAACCTCCTAAAACAGGGGCAGAAATGTTGGAAAAATCCCTGCTGAACTATCATCTGACCTCCGAGTGCTCCCTCAACCATTGTAACCTGTAGCATACACTGCAAGAACACGGGTACTAAAAGGGAGAGCCACCTTCTTCTCCACTCTTCGTGAGCAAATCTGTTGGAAGACCACTTCTTTTGATGAGATAGGAAGCCATAGTATTGTCTACTGGTCTGCAAATGATAGGTATTTTGCAGGACTAGTAGTATGGAACAGGATGACTCTGCCCAAGGATGTCAACTCTTTTGTTAAATAGTCTTTTGCTCCCTTGGAAACACTCCAGGAGGTTGCTTGTCTTAAAAGAGGCCCAATGATGATGTTTGATAGGAAACATCAGAAAAACCATATATTTGTGCTCTTTCACCCCCACTTTCCTAGGGGAAACAAATTTCCATTTGACCACTGGAAGCCAGAAATGCCCTTGCATGGTGAAATGGTCACCCATTTCATTCAAAGGGAGACTTTGCATGTAGTTTCCAACAGCATAATTGGGCTCCAAATCTCTATATTAAATTACATGAAAGGAGCTTTCCCCACAAATAGTAAAATATAATGCTGATGAAAGGAGAGGAGAGGGAGAGGGAGAG
>VWZD01001856.1:254824-298481 GCA_013396695.1 Sakesphorus luctuosus
GGAGAGGAGAGGAGAGGAGAGGAGAGGAGAGGAGAGGAGAGACTAAAATGTATAGGAGGTGCATAAATGGTATAATCAAGTCTAAGAGCTGTAGGAAATGAACCAGTGGCACCATTTTTGAATAAATGCAGGAGAACTGAGCTGTCACATTAAAGCTGACAGCCTTGTTACGCATCTCTAATCTGCTGTGCAAAAATCTGGGTTAGGAGAGGATGGAAATCTACAGATGTACTATTCCAACTCTGCCTTTTTGAGCTTGCAGATGAAGGTCAAAACCTGTGCCTGATCAGAAACCTCAAAAACATGGACAATGTATATAATTCCAGAACAAACTGGATGATTTAACCCTCTTTCATGATTATTTTCTTAAAAAAAAAAAAGTCTCTGGATACTGAGACATTTTCAGTGTAATGGCTGTGTTACCGCCCTTCCTATGCTGAGGTAACACAGTCAAAATAGCATTGATGATTCCTACAGCTTGATGACACAGGCTTCCCTTGAATTGCTGCAAAGTTTAAGACTCTTTTAGCCCCTGTTCTCAAAAATGCCATCACTTAAAGAGATTTTGCAGCACTCTAACTGCACATCTTGATGGTAATGGGAAGTGGCAACACGGGAACTTGCAGGACCTTGCTCACCTTAGGCTTCATTTACTGCTGAGGCTTTTAGTGGTCCTAAAACAAAAAGTAAAAGAAAAAGAAAAAAAGGCTCACTCATGCTTTCATACAGCGGAAATACAAGGCTTGGTACATAGAAGTGTATTTAATAGATGAGTATATAGCTGGGTTCAAAACTGTTACAAATGGTCACATGATATTGTAATGAAAAAGTAAGCTGTTTGTTATACTATAACATGCTGCTGCTAATTTATAAGCTATTTCTCCTAGGTTTCAGCATTTACTAGAAGCACATATATGCTTCCATCAGGTCTTGGACACAAATGACAAAACATATCCATAGGGATTGTTACACTGTAAAATTTAATTTTAGTAGAGGAAGAGAGTGCTGACAGTAAAAATAATCAATTTCATCTGTAAAGTTGCAGGTTGGCACATTGCAACTGGGAATATTCTGGCAGTAACACAGATTTGAGCTCTATAGTGTAACACTAACCCAGTCCCTGCCTGTCTCAGAGGGAGACGCCGTAATTCCATGAAGGTGAAATTAAATGTATTACAGACCTAGTAGCCATATGCTTAGTTTCTTAGGAATATCTTCATTTTTCTTGACAGCTCCTGTCTGGTGTTCTCAGTTTTTAACCCAGTAATTCTTCCTAGAGCCATGCCCCATATCTCCAGGCAAAGGAGCTGAGCTGCTGCTTCCTGGGCAGCCAGTGGGCTGGGAGTGGGGCAGCTGGAGGTCACTGGGACAGACTAGGTGCTGCACTGGTCACTACCCAAGAAATGGGGACAAGATGGGCAGAGCTGTGGGGAGCTGGAGACTGGCCCTGCTGAGGCATGTCTGCAACAGGGGCTGATGGCCCCATGGGGCTGACATGGGGTGGGCAGTGTGGGGGAAGCCTCAGGAGCGTGGGCAGGGACACACACCATTTGTGGTGCCATTGGGTTCCCTATGCACTGAGTGGATCTATAAAATCCTCTCTTCTGACTTCATGGTTCATTTTCCCTCACAATTGTATGGCAAATATTCTTCTACCATTTCTGCCTCAAGATATTCTCCTGAAGAAGATAAAAACATAGATATCCACAATCTAAATTATAATCTGCACCTTCTGCAGTCAATTACTTATCATCACAAGTTTTGTTCTGCCACTCATACAGTATTAAAACTAAAAAAAAAAGAACCAAACCCAACTAAACTGCCTAAAAGCCTCTCTGTGCATTACTGTGTCAAGGAGGAGCAGGCAGTGCTTTGCAGGATGGAGCAGTGCACAGAGAGCCCTGGTACAGGCTAACCTGAGCTCGAGTGCCCCTCAGGTGCAGCACTGAGCCACTGTGTTCATTGAGAGACAGAAGGAGTAACTGAGCAGCACTTCTGCAGATGCCAGATGGATTATACCCTAAGGCTCGCAGCTCCAGAATTAGCAGAGCAGGTTCATGTGAACTCAGCTCAGGGTCAGGATCATGCAGAGCCAGCTGCACATGGGGTCAGAGATGCACATTAGACACAAGGTCCAAGGATTTTTAAATATTGGTTTTACAAGAGAGAGACAACAAATGAAAACAGATCTTCGGTCTAAAAGGGGAAATGAAGAGACCTCAGACAGTGTAATGCGGAGTCACCACGCAGAAGCACAACTCATAGCAAGCTATGTTGTATAAGCACTGTACTGTTTGGTTGGAAACTCAGCACTCACACTTTGCCCTTTGCATTTGTTCAGTTCCTATCCTAAACTCTGGCTAGGTCCAAGTAAAAGGCCGATCAGAAATGCAAAATACAGCAAAAGGAGCTACCTGCAGCTGTGTTCTTCTTTTAAAGAAGCAATACAGGAAGACCCACAATATTGGAGCTGCAGTCACTCTAAAGTTAAAAACTATCTCTTATCAGGCTTGAGCAGTTGAAAACTACAGCTGGGAGCTCCTTTCTTACCAAGACGTGGATTTTCCTAGACACAGGCAGCTGCCAGAATTGGGAAGTAGGTAGCTGGTAACCTTTGCAAGAAATTGGGTGCAATAAAACCCCCAAAACAGTGAATGTGAAATATTAAATATTTTACTCTTGACCATGAATATTTATGTTCTTCTCAAATTTGCTGCCTGGCAAGAATTAAGATTTTCACAGTTTTACTGGTGAGATAGGTGGTTCATGATGGAGCCAGTCCAACTTCTCCCATGCTCCCTAAGTAGAAAAAAAGCCAGTTTCTCTGGCTATGGGAGAGACCCTACATCCTGCCTGTGAAAGCTATTGCACCGCTCAGGCATCAGCCTAAGACACACTGTGTTAGCCTGGGAGAGTATGTGAGTGACCCCAACAGAGGCTACTGCATTTGGCACTTTCCTAGGAAATTATATAATTTCACTCTCAGTTCTTTGAGAGACAAGGTTCAAAATTACCTTGGCTCCAAACTATTGCAGGTGTTTCTGAAGAGAATACATTTATGCAAAAGGATGCTGGCTTGAATTTGTATGCATTTGTTTTGTAGTCGTATTTCAAGGGCTTGTCAAAAGCATGGGGAAGAAGGCATTCAGAATTACAGGATCAGTAAGTGAAAAAACTTGGCAGTAATAGCCTCAAATTGTGAGACTTTTGCAGACATAAACCCAGCACTTTTTCAGCATAATCAATAAAATCACTGTCATGATTAGCCTTTTAGTGAAAAATCTAATGCTACTCTCTTAGATGCTTGAGTAAGGACTCACTGGAATTATGTTAAGAAAGTCTGTTGTGATAGTCTTGATATTTCATTTCTCAAAGTGTTGCTGTCTTCCATGTTCCCCATCTTCTCCTTTGATCCTAAAGTATGTCAGCAGTCTGTAGTTTTGGCAACTTCATAGCAGCCAGCTGGTAGCACATCTCCCAAATACTGAGACAGAAGTCTAGCCAGATTCCTTCACATGCTGTCTTTTTAATTCATTAATACCTGTATTCCTTAAAATATCTATTTGAAATTGCCCACTATATGAATAAAATATGTCATGTGCAATGCTTCTAAGAAGTCTTATATATCTATGACATGGCTACTGTGATTACTAGAGGAAAGACAATGGAAGTTTAGACTTCATATTAATTAGAAAGCTGATTAATGAATTTGACGCCTTTACCTAAAAGCTGGGAATATATTCCTGTGTAGTTTTGCTGTGGAAAATGCAGAGCCCAACATACAGATATGAAGTGTCATGTTCTGGGGACAGCATTAACATGCTTTGTCAGTGATGATGGTTTGGGGGGGGTTAAGACTACCTGTGGTGCATGAAATATTCCAGAATATGAAGAGGACAAGGTGAAAGGCTTGGATAGAAAGAACAGCCAAAATATGAAAGCTTGCAAAATTATCTGCCACTCTGTAGCCTGTTATTCTGCAGCAAATGGGATGTCTAAGAGAGGAACCTGGCCTCTCTGATGCATTGTAACAGAGGAAAAAGGATATACATATTCTGTTTACCTGCCATGAATCAACAAGAAGGAGGTCAGCAGGAACATGAAATGAATTTTTATGAGAATTTTAGACATCAAAAACTGCTCTCTCTCTTTCCTGGGTTGTCACTTCAGCTCTTCTTTCTGTATTTATGTTTTTTACTTCTAGTGGGAACAATTAAGAAGAAACAATGAGCCTCTGCTGTCCTGACATAAAATGTGCAATAAAATCTAGTCTCTGGAAGAGAAGCTTAGAATCCATGAGGGAGAAAATACATCCTCTTGATAATTGTTTAGCAATGGCAGAACACTGAGGACCCTCTGTGGATGTGAGGCATGAGATTATAGATCTAATAAAAATGTCTGTAAAATAGAAAGTAATTGAGATGTTTTAGAATACATTCAACCACCATGAACTGACACAATAGAACAAAAAGCTATCATTCTGCTTGAAAGAACAGAACCAGCAGCCTTGCAGTGTTTCCTTCAAGGACAATAGCAGGTTTTGGGGTTTTTTTGCTGTACTATACCTTGGAGGAGTTTTCAACTTTTAAAGGACAATAGTGCCAGAGCATGTTCCGTCAAATGTGAATAATTGAATTTGAACAGAAATGCAGAGACTCTCAAAACACAACTGAAGACTTTGGAAAGCACTCAGAGAAAATACACAGGCTAGGTTTGCTACTTCTGGTCTCGTTCATATCACCAAACTTGGCCTGTCTCCACTGAGAGCAGTGATGTTTTGCAGGTACAAAACTTCAGCAAAGATAGCTGTGAGTCAGGCCCAGTATTTGCAGGAGTCCTCCCTTATGTGAAAGGATCAGTGGGTATCTTTGCAAGCACTGATATAGACAGTATGATATCATGAATATCAAGGAAATTACTTAAGATTTCTATCAGTCAATGCTCTGATATCAGCATCTGCTCTTCCCTTTTGCTCCAGTGACATCTTGTCACCCTGTGATTGTGCTTATTGCATTAGGCACTAATGAGCCTCAAGCTCTCTCCAAGAGCACACTGCAGATTACTGAAGACTAATGACTTCCCAAACTGTTTATTCCTTGAAGAGCTCACCTATGGAGTGAAGCCAGATCCTGCCCTCTGCCAGTAGCCTTGTCTCAAGATGGCAGCAATCTCAATAAGTAGGCTGAGAAATAAAAAGAGGAACAGGCAAGGTGCAAATTAAGGGGTGGGCTACAGGGGGTGGGAAGCACATGAGAAACCAGAAAAAGGTCTTTGAGTAGAAAGGAAAGAATATGAGTCAGTAAGAGTTTAGAGGAAAGGGAGAAAATGATGGACAAACCATTACAACACGTAGTCAATGGTAGAGAAAGAAGGGTACTAAAGAAGCCAAAGAAGGGTGGCTGGAGAAAGAATATGGAGTCTCTTACTCATCGTCTCTTGAAATGAAGTTTTCTTTTTCATTCAGTGTTTGTTAATCATAAAGGAACTGCTTTTTAGTTTTTAATTTGTACTAAATCTTCTACAGAAATTATACTGCCCACAGGCTGGGGCAAGGGAACAAGGCCATGGGGTCTCATGCATCTGATGTGGAATACAAGCCATAATTTTTGCTTGTGATTAAGCAGTATTTGACTTTTAGCTTAGCCGACTTCAAAATGTCAAGAATAGCATCAAAGCTTTGGCCTGTTTCTAGTGTTCACAAATCCCAGGCACTCAAAACTGGAAAAGAATTTACTTTCTTTCCCCAGGGCTTTGCACAGAAAGTATATTTCCAAAAACAATGCACACAGAGTTAGAAAATCAGGCAACAGAATCTCATTTTTCAACAAGCAGATATTATTAAAACTGAAGACTGTGTGCATAGTGTGCCATTAGTGCCATTGCCTGAGAAGTGCATGTTTAAGAGCAGCTTTGCACTCACAATACACCCCTTCAAAAGAAAGCCCCATGCAGATAATTACTCATATATCTCTGTCTGCATTTCTTCCTCTCCAACACTGTGAGAACAAAACCTCTTTATTTAAGGTTCCCTTTACTCATGCTGGCTAGTCTTTATTTCACCAGGGCTGGATGATATCAAGTAAGTGGTTCAAGACACTTGAGACGCAGAAATCATCCTGTCCTGTCCAGAAAAAGGCTTACGTTTTTGTCTGATTTGAAAATTCATTGACTAATGATGTCTCAGAATCATCAAGAACAGAAATCAATGCAGTATGCCACTAGAAGGCTAATCATCTGGTCCAGCCTTCCAAAGATCTTCAGCAGTTTGTTTTCTAGGCTCAGTGGTTCATGCCATTTTAAAGATAAAAATCACATTACTTTCACCAACATCCTCTCTGTTTGCATTGATTCACTGGTTCTGATCTAATTTAAGTGGCTGCTGAGTTCAAATGATTTATGTTTGAAATAACGCCATGTTTCATGAGAAAACATACAGTCACAGATTCCAAGCTACATGAAGCATTCATCTCCAGCTCCAACACTTTGTGGACATACTGGCTCCAAAGCCAATTCAGGAATTTAAAGATATGGGTAAGAACTATCAGAATAGTACAATTTCCAGGGATGTTATCATTAACCATACTCAATTATTTTGGAAATGTTCTGTTTAGACTGTTAGGCAGTCTCGTGTGCAGGTAGAGAAGCAGGTATGTAAAGAAGAGAAAATTAAAGAGCAGCAGACAAATAGGGAAATGAAATAGAAAGGGTGATATATGATACCTGTGAGCTGGCAAGGGGTGAGACAGTATGTGGGACTGGAAAGGAACCTCTGGGTGTGACTGAATTCAACTCCCTGCAATCACACTGTCATGGCATCGACATTAGGACCAGATGGATCCTCAGACTATCCGCTCCCCCACCTAAACTTCATACCATAAAGCAGTCTCTGAGACCATGTAACAATTACAAGACCATTAGTACAAAAGGCAAAAAGCCTCAAAAACGATACCATGGCGTCACTTTAAAGAAAACATAAGAAAGTCACAGCAGTGCCATTAGCTGAAACATCCCTGGAGAATTTGTAGCAGATGGACCCTGCACAATGCTCCACTGGAAATCAAAAGCTGCTCAGCCTCTGCCAATCTGACATGAAGGAAAAATTTCCTTCCTTGTGAAACAAACACTAAAACTAACAATTAGTTTAGCCTTGGGAATGTGAGCAAGGTGTGGCAGCCAGCAACCTGAGAGATTTTCCAGACTGTGGTCCTGACCTAGCTCTTGCTGTGGTCAATCTTACTAGATATCAGAGAAAGTGGATCCACAGAGCTTTTTCTCTGGCCACTCTTCATGGTGAAATTGCCAAATATCCCCTACAATAGAGGGTATCAGGAATAAGGAGTTCAAATTTTATGACCTCTGCAAGATAGCGCTTTCCCTCATTTGTTCTCTTCTTTCCTGCTCAAGGTCAGACCTGAGAACTGCAGCACTCTCAGAAGCCTGGCAAGAGATTGAGAGATTTGTGCATCAGTCCCCAAATCCTGCTTTAGTTGCATGACCAACACAGTGGCTACCGTGCCATCCCTACACTTGACCTAGCACAGAAGGAGCTTACCCTCTCCTATACAGAGCCACAGCCTTTGGCTTTCAATAAGTAAAAGTGAAATAATAAACTTAATGTCTGTGTTCACCTTATACCATGTCAGCTGAGGACTCAAATCCATCTAAGTAGCCCATTCTGGTCTTCACCCAAAAGCCAGCTGAAGACCCTTCATCTCAAAGGCTACTTTCCTCTCCTATAGCAATACCTCTGCTCCAACTGCAGTCAAATTCTAGCTGGATAACCTTCAACAATAGCTAAAAACGCCAATTCCCCTTTCTAGTTCCCTAAATTTTGAAATTATGAAAATTTAACACTCAAACACTGCAGCCCTATTCTAATCTACTTTCTTCTTCTCTAATGGATGGTGTTCAAACAAGGCCAAGGAAGATGAGATCATTGGTCAAAAGTAGAGCTTAAGAGAAATAGGATCAGTGCACAAACAATGCATTTTTTCAACTGAGCTGGAGTGAAATGCCAGCCCTTTTCAATACAGCCACTATTTTCACTTGTAAGGAATAGCTCCAGCAAGTCTATCTTAGACTTAAGTTGCAGACAGAACCAAAGTTGAAATAATGCTCCAGTAACTGAACCACAGGCATGGATAATGCTGTAGAAGGGGTTGGTTTAATTATAATGATGCTAGAAGTTCATATTTTATCTCCAAAATATCAGGAATATAAAGATATGATTTAATTTAACTTTGTCCAGTTTTGAACAATTTCACCATCCTATCTCCAAGTAACTTGCTTGTCATTAAATAAATGTATTTGGTCTCTTTCGATTGTTTGCTTCACCAAGTAAATTCAGTGAGTAGTCTTGGCATAGTCATAGAGGAGTCACTACTGCATTATCCCATTGGGGAGCAGCATACAGCACCAGCAGATATTAATACCTTTTGGGAGTCTCATAAATCCCATAGGCCCAGCTGGAGGTAGCCCAGTTCCACTAGTTCTGAGTTTTAAAGAGACGTGTGTGTTTGCTTAGGGGAAGGGGGAGTAAGGGGCAATTGATCCAATGGACAAAAAAGCTGACACCATGCTTCCTCAAGAACTTTTGTGACTGACTTTCCCCATACAATGACTTCTACTCAGCAGGACCACAGAAAGAAATCTGCATTGAAAAGCCTGCTGGATGTACTGCCTTGTCACTGAATCTTAGCAATATAACAGGAAAATAGGACAATAAGAAAGGAGTAAGTTGTATACCGAAGGTGATACTTTCCATCATGATACACTCTGGAGGACTAGAATAAATGCTTTCTAATTAGCTGCATTTCACTTGGCATATTTATGGCTGTCACTGCACAAGTAGACCATTATACAGGGCTATTTATTAAAGGGTCTCCAGAGAGAAGCATCCAAACCTGCCAGCAACCATGTTTCAGAGGTTTAATCTCTCTAACCTTTATTGTTCAGTTAAAGTTACTCCTTCACATGTGCCAAATACATCATTCTTCCAAGTGAACTGTAAGCTTGACTTAGGCAAATACCTCCTCTATTTAAGATGCAATTGCATTCCTTTTTATTTGTTGTTACCTTTTATATGATTTGCTTATAAAACTTGCATAATTATATAAAGACATGATAACAGAAAAGCTAAACCCAGCTATTGAGTTACAGAAAGCAGATGCAGCAAGCAGGCACTGTGTTCATGACCAGAAGACCACTGTACCTTGATGCATGAGTGATCCATGCAGCAGCATTTAACCCAAGCAGGTGTGCTCCACTATAGCTTGGTCTTCTGACCCGTGCTGCATTGCACAGATCACTTCACTGCAGGGTAAACTTAGGTGGTTGTTAGTAACAGAGGAGCCTGCAAGTAGCTCTGACTTGGTAACCATGATCACACCACCTGCATGCTCTTGCCTTTATCTGAAACTGCAGCAACAAGTTCCTCCTGTGAAAGTCCTTTCTGTCTGACAGCACAAATTATGAATAAAGTTGTTTGGTTTTAAGAAAATCCTGAAAGAGCTCAAATTAACAAAAAACAAAAGGTGGTGCAACTCTTATGTAGATGGGATCTGGAGGCCTGTCTGAAGTTGCACAACACAGTATTGCTAGCATCTGAAAGGACTTGAGATTACCTATATTACCCTGTCATTCTCTATAACATTGATGGCAATAAATAGCATTTTAAGCACGGCTTGTCAGTCTGAATGCCTTTTTCACTGGGATCATAAGAAACCAGCACCTCCTGGTGTAAATTAGCAGCTAAGAAAGCAGTGTCCGAGACTGAGCTCTTTTTTACCCACAGGACTAGTGTCATTGTTCCTGTAGTTTTTCTCTCATAGGGTCTGAATTAGACTGGAAAAGCTGTATCTTGCTTGAAATTCCTTTTCTTCATCAACTAGGAGAACCGTGCAGTTTGACTTTCATAATCCTAATTCTGGTGGCTTTTGTTAGCCTTGTTCTGTCCAATACAGGTGGTTGAGACTCCCAGTAGTACCCTAACAATCTCTCTCTCCTTTTTGTTTTCCTTTTCTTGAGGTTTAGCTTCATCTGATTCTAATAAGAAATTCTCAGGTCATCAACCTCCATGTCAGCAACCTCTTGGTCACTCAGCCCAGCACCTCCCTGACAGACCCTCACTCGTCCACAGATGTTCACCTTGGTTGCTCAAAAGCTTCTTAAGCATTGACTAGCTACTAAGCAAATGAGACAGCTGCATGTTTTACCCTCAGAGTGAACATTTTTCAGCCTGTTTCTTTTTCTATTCTCCACTGAACTGGAATACACAGATATTTGTATCTGGTACTAATTAACAAGTACTACCCATCAGATTTGGCAAAATTAACCTTGGTTTTATCCTATGGAGGGATTCAGTGATTTTTTTTTCATGTAAGTGCTGTGTCTTCCTTCCTGATTGTTCCTTCCTTTTCACCTTAGGAAGAACATTATCTTTTTTACAATTTGCCTTCAGCCAGAGGTTCCCTAAGGGAATCCCTCGGCTATTTCCTCAGACATCTCCCTTGTGTCTATAAAGCACAACAGAGAGTGATGTACCAGTGCTGACACAGAAACAGCTGAACAGAGCCCAGCTCCCTTTCTGAAGGAGCTCACTCAGCTAACTAGATCTGTGGAGAAACAACTGATATTAAATCCTAGGCAAACGGCACAGTGATGCTTCTACCTTGTTTTCAACACCTAAATTGTGCATTGTGAATTTTTCCCCCAGGGCTGTCTGTGCAAGCATGCTTTGAGTATTGACACTATGCTAACTATTCCCACACCTATTTATATGTATTAGGCATCTCTTTTCTCAAACTGAAATCCTGCTTTTTTCTTGTTTTGGGTTGTGTGGGGTTTTTTTCTTCATATCTCTTCATAGACTGTTCCCATTAAAAACTTATCCCAGTGTAGAATATGCCCTTCTTCTCTTGCATGTCCTCATGATGAACGTCCTCAGTTATCTGGCAAGAAAATTAAAAAGTTCCTTAACATTCTTTCCATTGCTTATATTCAAGTAAAGAAGTAATGAAAATGCTTACAAAGTATAATTGTAGTGATTTGACCCTGGCTGAAGGACAGGTACCCACCCACCAAAGCTGCTCTATCACTCTCTTCCTCAGCAGCACAGGAGAGAGAAAAATCAACAAAAGGCTCATGAGTTAAGTACAGGGAAAGATCACTCACTGATTACTGTCACGGGCAAAACAGACTCAATTTAGGGAAATTAATTGAACTTATTACCAGTCAAAATTGAAACAGGATAATGAGAAGTAAAACAAATCTTAAAAACACCTTCTTCCCTCCACCCCTCCCTCTTTTCCAGGCTAAACTTTAGTCCTAATTTTTTACCTCCTCCCCCACCTTTGCACAGGGAGATGGGGAATGGAAGTTATGGTCAATTCATCACATGTTGTTTCTGTCACTGGTTCCTTCTCAAGCCTCATGTGATTGTGTACATAGATACACACATACATGTTTGTACATACATTCTCTATATTTTGGTAATATTATTTTAATAAGGCTACTGTAGTAAGGATGAGCCAGGGACATGTGCATTAAAGATAACATCATAATCAATTCTAGCCTTCCAGTACTTCACTTTGCTAATTATGGTCTTCTAAATTGCACATTTGAGGTGAATTACCTTAAAAGTACTGGACTTTGGGAGAAAGAGTGGGGGGAGAAAAGGGAAAGAAAGAGTAATGTTCCATTAAAGCTATTATCTCAAGTCTTGGAGTATTTTTTTTTGTTTTTTTAATGCTTCATGATAATTCAGAAGCAATAGTCTATCCAGGTTACAGTAATTACGCTGGTTGTCATTAACGATGCAATACGGAACTGTGTTTATTAATGAAGTGCAATTCCTGTAAATAACACAGACACAGCTCATGAATACTGTACACTTAATTGGAGTCTTGGTTTGAAATATTCCCCAGCTGACAATGAAAGATGGACAACATTATCCTAGATGTAACCCCATTGAAGTGATGCAGCACAAAAACTTACTCTTTCATGCATTTAAGAGAATTGGAAATAGTTTGCTGAAAGTGATCAAAAGAATATGCAAGTCTTTCATGCTTTCAAACCTGTGTCATTGATTATCATAATGGCCTTGGATTCCAAGTAACTTTCACTGTATGCTTTAAATCATTTCCAGCCTGAGTACTATTGTTAAAATGCCAAGGATTTCTTAAAAAACCCTTATTTGCTATTTTTCTTGTTGTGTTAGATAGCTTAGGACATAAACCCTTGCATGCCCTGGTAAAGTAGAAAATTGGGAAAGCTAGCACCATCCCGCATAGGATCAGCAACACAGGGTTTAAATCAAACAATGTATATGGATAGTGTTCCTCAGAGACCTCTGTTAGCTCCTCTGCTACTGGGGTCAGAGAAGTACAGAGGTTGTTTAGAGATACAGTAACAAGAAACCGACTGTAATTCCAACAAATAAGGCAATAAAAGCATCTTTTATTAGCTATCTACAAATAATATAAAATTCTATATATGACCCAGTAGAGAGGAATTTTCTGCCACGATCATAAAGTCATAGAATAATTCGAGCTAGAAGGACCCTCTGGAGGTGCCTGCTCAAAAAAGGTATGGCTAGAACAGATTGTTCAGAATCCCATCAAGAGTAGAACATCTTCAAGTAGGGAGAGCCACTAATCTTTGAGGACCCCTTTTCCAGTGTCTGACCACCTTGATCCCCAGCCTCAGAGTTAAGTTTTTGAAAGCCTCTGAGTGGCTGTAGGCTTTCTGTGTTATGGTGATCATTTGAATGTCATCTTACACTCAGCGGTCTCTACAAAACCAAAAGAGTCTCCAGTGGTGCAGTGGGTGGAGGTGGCTCGATCCTGCATCACCTGTCTCTGCGGTGCTACAGCTGCTGATGGAGCACTCTGAGGCTATAAGGAGCTGCTATTGTTTAGGCTGATGGCAGAGACTACTCCCAAGGAAGGGAGGAGCAGACACAATGCAGAACAACCCTTGTTCCTGCACTGACATTTTTGCCAAAAAATTAGGAATATAAAAATGAAGACAAGTATTTTTAGCGGAGGTCTTTAAAAAGAAAACTTCAAGAAAAACTTCACTTTACAACCTTCTTTGTATCATAAAAAGTATCTAATAAACTTTGGAACTAGTTTAATATTTACATTTATGCAGTACCTTAATGCTAAAATAAAAAAACCCACAGGGTTTATAAATACAATTCATAATACATAAATATATTAATACAGTGTTTAATATGTATATGGTGCTCTTCATTTTCTAGACTTTCAGCTTCACTCCTTTGCCTCAGTACATACAAACAGGTAAAATCTTAATAAAATGAACCAAACTTCTAGCCAATCATTTCTGCTAAGGATGTGAGTTCATGAGCACTCATTTCCATGGAGGCATCATGAAAATCTGAATAGTTATCATAGCCCTTTCTTTTCTGGTACACAATTTACCAGGAACATGCAGACATTGATCAAGTCAGAAGACCTGTAGAAAGGTTTCCAGAGACTTCATTCCTTTGTGCCTACAGCAAACCTGTTGACCCCAAAATTGCTTTTCAACAGCTGATAACAGTCAGTCTTTGCATGGCTTCACATAGCAGCCCTTCTACTCTTGGGCCTGGGTACTGACAAGAATATTCACTGATTCTGGAGAATAACTCAGCTCCTGGTACAAGGATTTGAACTCTCTACTGGTTATCCCATGAAGGTGAATTACAGAATCACAGAGTATGATGAGTTGGAAGGGACCCTAAGGAACACTGAGTCCAACCCTTAGCCCTGCACAGGACCAACTCCGAGAGTCACACCACGTGCCTGAGAGCATAATTCAAATGTTTCTTGAACTCTGTCAGGCTTGGTGCTGTGACCACTTCCCTGGGGAGCCTCTTCTAGTGCCCAACCACCCTCTGGGTGAAGAACCTTTTTCTAATATCCAGCCTAAACCTGCCCTGACACAACTTCAGGCCCTTCCCTCAAATCCTGTCACTGGTCACCACAGAGAAGAGAGCAGTGTCTGCCCCTCCTCTTCCTCTCAAAAGGAAGTTGCAGACTGCAATGAGGTCTCCCCTCAGTTGCCTCTTCTCCAGGCTGAACATGCCAAGTGACCTCAGCTGCTCCTCCTACGGCTTCCCCTCAAGGCCCTTCACCATCTTCATTGCTGTCCTTTGGATGCTCTCTAATAGCTTAATCTTTTTCTTATATTGTGGCACCCAAAACTGCACACAATATTCAAGGTGAGGCTGCCCAGAGCAGAGCAGGACAATCCCCTCCCTCGACCAACTGGTGGTGCTTTGCCTGATGCCCCCCAGGACACAGCTGGCCCTCCTGGCTGCCAGGGCACTGCTGACTCATACTCAACTGGCCATGGACCAAGACCCCCAGGTCCCTTTCTGTGGCACTGCTTTCAGCATCTCATTCCCCAATCTGTATGAACATCCACGGTTGCCCATCCCAGGTGCAGAATACAGCACTTCCCCTTGTTGAAATGATTTAGTGTCCCAGTCCCAAATCCTTCTCTTGACAAGAGAGTTATGGCTTATATCCGCATAATGGGTGGGGTGCAAGTATCTCTTTCTTTCCCTGTAAATCAAGCAACTACATTCCTATCTCAGGATGGTTTGTATACGGCACAGATCTGTCTGGCTACACCTCAGGGGATAAAAATGGATGGTGGCAGGCCTCAATATCATCCCTCTTGAACAACAGCATGAACTCTAGTGGAAGCTGAGGACTGATCTGGGCATTTGGCTTGTTCCCTGTACAGCATGTGCTCAGTGCATGATGTGCATGAGTGAGACAAGACACCAGCACAGCATCTGCTGAAGAGACCAAAGGCAAGAAAGAGTAAAGGACTACGGCAAACTGTTGCACCACAGTAGTGGTGAGGAATTGTGACTAGCAGGAACGAGCAGCCTGTCCCATCCAGACCACAAACCTCAGCCTTGTAGTGTGTGAGCACAAACTACACCACCTGCCTCAGGAATGAAGGCTTGCTCACTGCTGTGGGTATCAAAAGGAAACTGGAGTCTAGTAGTCTTGAATCTTTCCTTCCTTCTGCTACTCTGCACTGTTTAAATATTGCATCCCACAACCCATTAGACTTTTCCAAGCATCTGCTTTTCTGCTATGCTAAACCAGCACCTCTGACAGGCAGGTGTCACTCACTCCACAAGAGCTGCTTCTCTGCCTGGTGAGTTCAAGGCAGATGGCAGAAGGGAAGAAAACAAGGAAGTCAATGAGGCTGGGGAGCAGAGGAAGTACAAACTACCCCATGGCTTAAAAATAACACATTAATATTTTAAGAAAGGAAAACAGTGTTTGTGCATTGGAGAGGACTATTTCCCTTCTCCCCACTTTCCCACTTATTTTAGTTGCAGAAGTACCTCTGCTGTCATGTCTCTGTTCCAAGCAACCAAACTGGGATCGCAGAGCAGATGTCTTGATGTGTACAGCACTGTCAAACTCCTGCTGTTATCAGTGTCTTGAGTATCTCTCCCCTCATTCCTCATCAGCCTTGCCTTTTGCTTCCTTTATTATCTCACCTGTGGTCATACATGGGGCTCAGCAGCCTGCCAGCATTCTCAGCCACATTTCTTTGCTTGTATCCACCAAGAAAGTTCTACAGCTGATGTTACATCCGTTTTGGAAGGAGCAATATCATTCTGCAGCTTATTGACAAAACTAAGCTTGACAGTTCATTCCACTGCCCTGCAGTTCTCCATAGCATGAGATTTAAAGAAGTTAAGCAAGCCATTTTATCACTGATCACTTGTTTAATTTCTTGGGAGCAAGTAGTCAAAATTCCCCATGTCTTGCTCTCATTCCCCACATTTATTCCTGGATCTAAACTTATTTAAGAAGCTACTTACTCTAAGCTTATCTGGTTCCCTGTAAGCCTAGATACTGTTCTCACAGAGATTTTCAGGAGATAAACACTGATGAACAAGAGTCCGGGAAAAGATGCAGTTTTAAACCGAGAATAGTAGGGGTTTGTGTGTACAAGTTGCAATACTGAGAGACAGGAGCATCATCTTGTGCATTAGAATTTGCCATCTCCTGGTGACCATCTGCCAGAGGTGTGCAGGACTTCCTACCTCATCTCTATTTCACCCTTTTGCAGAAAAAAAAAAAAAAAGGAAGAGAATGAGAGAGCTTACAACAATCACAAAATAGAGTCATCTCACTCAAATCCATTCTGGCAGAAACTCATTCTGAGAGACCTTCTCACATTCTTTCCCTGCTTCCACACTTGGCTTCAGACAGACCCCTCTCCAATGTGTACCCCACATAGTCACTTTTCTGCCCATATGGGCTTTATCCTGGGATCTCTCACTGCACCTGCTGGTCCATTTGATACATTCCCTTTCCTGGCTGCTGGAGGCTCACATGCCCACATTAGGGAGCAGGTTACATAGGCCTTCTCTTAGAAGCATGAGAAGCCCTTTTCATTCCACTGTTCCTGCAGGATAATATTCCTGCATTATCG
The DNA here is from genome assembly GCA_013396695.1 of Sakesphorus luctuosus. Taxonomy (NCBI): domain Eukaryota; kingdom Metazoa; phylum Chordata; class Aves; order Passeriformes; family Thamnophilidae; genus Sakesphorus; species Sakesphorus luctuosus. The sequence continues at coordinate 271,301 of VWZD01001856.1, forward strand.
TCTGCTCTTTGGCACACGTGAACATCTGGTCCTTTTCTGTAAGTGATATTTTCCAGAAAATTAGAGGGTCATTTCTTGCACAGCTCTCTCTAGCAGCCAAAGGGTTGGAGGGGACAGCTGAAGTGTGACACAGAAACATCCCCCAGTGAAAGGCAGTGCCCACAGGCACTAAATTTGAAGCTGCATTTTAGCTGAGCGAGTAATCAGATTGTGTGTAACAGCAACAGTGATACTTGTGGTAAACAGGAGGTTTTGGAACAGATACTGTTGTAGCAGAACAATTTGTTTGTGATACTGTGTGAATGAATACAAAGCCTAAATTCCATTTTCCACCAATTAAAGGAGTGAATCAAGACTAAAAGCTGTTACTATTAAGACCACTGTCTGCCAGGCTGCCTTTCAAAATATTCCAGCAAGAGGCTCAGGATTCACCTCATGCACTCTGACTTCTCTGCTAAGTTAGCCACCCAATATTTCATTAATGACTTTTCCTTCTCCACTCTCTTCCTTTTCTCTTCCCATTTCTTAGAGTCCTAGAATAGTTTGGGTTGGAACGGGTCTTTAAAGGTCATTTAGTCAAGGGCCCCTGCAATGAGCAGGAACAGCTTCAACTAGATCAGACTGCTGCTATTAGTTAAATGTAAAGATCTCCACTCTTACTTACACTTATCACAGCTTTGCTTCCTTGGGAAGAAGAGGTCACCAGGAAGTTCTTAAATATTACAATCTGGCATTTTGTTTAGGATTAATATAGTTATTTCTGTGAAGTGTTCTCTGTGGGACTTCTACGGTCCTAAGAAGTCCCATGTATCAAATACTCTGCTTGTAACACAGCCCATATGCCTCACAAACAGAGCCAAAACCATCCATTTACTAAGATCTAATCAATAATGAAATAATAATGACATGAAGTTAAAGTTGCCTAAATAGTATTTTGTATCTTTCCAGAAAGATGAAGTAAAACTCAGACTTTCAGAAAATCAAGAATTAAATGTGAAGGCCTAAATCAAACAACTCATCCAGATTCCTGTTTCAGTATAGGAGGAACATACAGAAGCCCCAGCTCTTTATAAAGTTACACAGACAAATTATGTTAGCTTCCTTCAAACAGCACAATGCTGTTATAAAACCAGTATCATACTGGTTGATTTGATAAAAATCATTAATTTCAAGTAAATTTGCAATTGAAATGATTTGAAATTGAAATTATCTTTGTTTGGTAAATACCACTAAATTTTGCTCTTTCTTGAGCACAAACTTGATTTTACCTGCCAAGCTGCAAATTTGCCCAGCTGAGCCCCAGCTTGCAGTGACCAGCAAACTGGACATGATGCTTCCTTGAAAACCATAGGCTGGTATAGGAGATCCTGCCAAGTTCACTTTATCTCCCTGTGTAATTATAGCTTTTTAGTTCAGTGGGGTGTGATTAGCTCAAGCTGTAACTCATTTAGTGCACTATAATTACAGTACACTCAGCTTCTCAGTTGATTGTGACCTAGAAAGGGTGTGTTCCTGGGGTTATTTTATCAATCTGTTGGCAGTGCTCAGAGCACTACCAAACCTCACAACAAAAACATCTGAAATATGACAGGCACTTGTCAGTCTTGTTAGAGGCTGCCTGTGTCAAATGTGTCTGGATATTTCTGAGTGTTCTGCATGTTGGTCTCCTTTATGTGTCTTTATTCACATTTCAAGACTGTCTCTTCTTTTAGCAACAGATATCCTGTGAAAAAGGTTTATTCATTAACTATGAGATTGTTCATTTGTGAATTTCTGATTAGAATAACCAAAAATATAAACATGCAGTAGATGGTAGAGTTCTAAGAGACAGTAAAAATTACAAGCTGCACACGGGAAAAGTCTCATTTTATGATGAGGAATTATATCAATGCAATAAGGGCAGCAGATGTTTAATGGCTGGGCAGAAAAAAAATAAATACAGCTTCCACTAAAAATCTTTCATGACAATTTATCATTACAGAGTGTATAACAAGCCATGGTATAGCCACCTTCAAAAGATTGTCCTCATTTTTTTGCATGTTTCTTTAAAAAAACATTTTATTTGACTTAAAGTTGCTAAGCATCATTGCATCAATTTTACAATCTCCTTGTAGAAAAGCTGCCAATTCATTTCCATTATGGTGGTGGCTTGGTGACACAAAACCTTGCCTGCTGGTCACATTATATAATGTCTCTTTTTTTTCCTGTGTTTAAACAAAGTCTTCCTGAAAATCTCTCTCCTCTGTGCTACTTTCACCAGGTACTTCTAGACTTATGAATAATAAATGGATAAACTACTTCTGCAGGACCAGAATTGCTTTTCACCTACTAAGAAGGAAGAATTGGTTATGTGAACTATAAAGGAAAGCCAAAACTAAATTGGATATTTCTTTGATCATAGAATGATAGAATCATAGAATCGATTGGGTTGTAAAAGACCTCTGAGATCATCAAGTCCAACCCTTGGTCCAACTCCAGTCCATTTACTAGATCATGGCACTCAGTCTCACGTCCAATCTGCGTTTAAAAATCTCCAGGGATGGGGAATCCACCACCTCTCTGGGCAGCCCATTCCAATGCCTGATTACTCTCTCTGTAAATTTTTTTCTGATATCCAACTTAAACTTCCCCTGGCAGAGCTTAAGCCCGTGCCCCCTTGTCCTGTTGCTGAGTGCCTGGGAGAAGAGACCAACCCCCACCTGGCCAGAACTTCCCTTCAGGTAGTTCTAGAGAGTGCTGAGGTCACCTCTGAGCCTCCTCTTCTCCAGGCTAAACAACCCCAGCTCCCTCAGCCTCTCCCCATAGGACTTGTGCTCCAGTCCCTTCGCCAGCCTTGTTGCTCTTCTCTGGACCCGCTCCAGCACCTCAATATCTTTCCTGAACTGAGGGGCCACACCTGAACACAATACTCAAGGTGTGGCCTCACCAACGCAGAGTACAGGGGAAGGATCACTTCCCTGGTCCTGCTGGCCATGCTACTTTTGATACATGACAGGATCCCATTGGCCTTCTTGGCCACCTGGGCACACTGTTGGCTCATGTTGAGCTTCCTGTCAATTAGTACCTCCAGGTTCCTTTCTGCCTGGCTGCTCTCCAGCCACTCTGTGCCCAGCCTGTAGCACTGCATGGGGTTGTTGTGGCCAAAGTGCAGGACCCGGCACTTGGCCATATTGAACTTCATCCCATTGGAATCAGCCCATCTCTCAAGTCTACCCAGATTCCTCTGCAGAGCCCTCCTGCCTTCCAGCAGGTTAACACTCCCTCCCAACTTGGTGTCATCAGCAAATTTGCTGATGATGGACTCAATTCCCTCATCTAAATCATCAATAAAGGTGTTAAACAGGGCTGGACCCACCACTGACACCTGGGGAACACCACTAGTGACTGGCTGACAGCTGGATGCAGCTCCATTCACCAGCACTCTCTGGGCCCAGCCCTTCAGCCAGCTCCTAACCCAGATCAGTAGAGAAGGAGTATTTTACATTCAAAAAAAGTCTGGAAGATTGGCCAATGTTTTTAAATCACCCATAACTAAGCACAATGACCTGCAATATTGTGAAAGCTTGGTATGACCTTCTTTCGGTATTTTATACTTTCAGGTGGCAAAAAGAGATGCAGAAAACCATCATTGGTACAGACGTGACTGAGAACAGCCTGCAGCATAATAGACTATACTATTGTTGCAGAAAACAAACTTTCCAGCTTTGATTCTATGAAAAATACCCTTGCTCTGCAAGAAGTGCTGTTCCCATCAGGGACGCATAGTAGAAGAGCTCAGGAGCATGCTTGCTTCTGAGAAGTGGCTGCCAAAGTTGTAACAGGCAGATTTTTCTCAACAGTGAGTTAACTTCACTCTTGTGTGCAAGGCAGAGCTCTCTGAATTGCTCTGAAGTTCCCCTGTCACTCATGCCTTGCTGATCTGGTCTTTTAATCCAAAAGCCTCCAAGGCACCCCAAAGCCAAAGCATGAAGAAACATCCTCCCCTCTGGCTGATGAAGGTGTCCCAGCAGATTAGCAGAGCACAGCTTGCAGCAGGCAATATCTATGTGAACCATGGATTACAAAGACAAGTCACTGTGCTTTCTTACACAGAGAAATTGAAAGCAAACTATCAGTCAGGGCTGCTGAGGGAATCTGAAAGCAATAAAACCCAAGGACCTTCAAGAACTCCTTTTCTTCAGGCTCTGTGTGCCCACACATGTTGTACAGCCCCCATGGCTAACAAATATAAATTATGTTGGTTAAAAGCAACAGGAAGATAATTTAATCCCTCTAAAGTGACATTATTACAGACGGAGACTGTGGGAAATGGATTCATTTACCATCCGTTACAAACACAGTGGCTGCTCTCTACACATAACAGCACCATTCTTACATGTCCCAAAGGGTTGTGTAATTCTAACAAAAGCTTCTGCTGCTCTAGCCCAGGGTGGTTGGGATTTGAGGATATTTTCCCAAGACCTCTTGTGGTTAAATATGCATTTTATTAAAAGCCTAAGTCTGCTACTGTTTGCCATGCTGAGAAATGTTGTGGGCAGTCAGGACAAAGGAAAATCAGGCAATGGAAACTTTACAGGTTGGCAGACTTGACTCAAAATAAAAATATATTAGGCTCTTCTCTCTGACCTCTCTTCATTTTTCCCCTTTCACTTTTCTAAGACATTATTTCACAAATTCAGTTTCTACAACTAGGACAGAAAACTGATTATAAAAGCAGTTACTTCTTTATGAAACCTTGCCCAGCTGATTTTATTATTAGGGGTTCTGCTAAAATAAACAAATAATTGTCCAGAGAATGAGTGTTTCCTTCCAAGCAGAGGGTGGAACACATTTCATGAGCTAATTACTAAAACAACAATGTGTACTAATACAGATGGATTCAGTTACTAAATGGTATTTTGATGACAGTAGCATTTCAATTACTTTATTAACACTTCTTTATACTTTATTTTATTTTGTCGTGGTATCTTAACTGTTCCAGCTACCAACTTAAAAAAAAATCCATCTTGTGTATTAGAGTTCCAAAGATGTACTCTTCAAAGAAAACTAAGTAAAGTTGTGTCTTTGTACCAGTGGTGCATTGGAGTCAGCAGAAGTTTTGCTAGAGCAAGGTCAGCTTCTCAGATGTTTAGATTGTGTCTAGAGAAGCGGATTTTGCAATTGAGCTGCTGGGGCAGCAGAGTAGGATGTATGCAATTGATTCAAGTCCCTGTGTTGGATAAGTTGCCCTGAGTCAACAGTCCTTCTTCTGTAGCAGTGCTCACATACAGAATAATAGAACCATCAAGGCTGGAAGAGACCTTTAAGATCATCAAGTTCAACCGTTAACCCAGCATTGCCACTGTAATCCCTAAACCACATCACCCAGCGCCAGATCCAGATGCCTATTAAACACCTTCAGGGGTGGTGACTCCATCACCTCCCTGGGCAACTTATTCCAATGCCTGAACACCCCAAAAGTGAACTTTTTTTTCTAGGATCTACCAGGATACTGACAGCATAGAAGTGATGCCTGAGATTGCATACCCCTGTGAACAGAGACACACTGCAGACAAGTTAATGGAGAAAGATGTAGGGTTTTATTAGAAGAAGCTTCCACGATCAAACGCAAGGGGGTCTGACCCCTAGGTCAGGAAGTCTCAGGGTATTTATACCCCCCATGGACATCCAATCATAAGCTCTCATTTCTCCCAAAATCCCACCCAAAAGTCCTGCCAATTTACCCCCTTCGTCATGGGGGGGCCGATGGCCTTCTCGGGCTTCCTCAGTGTTTGTCTTCTGTTACCTTGCAGGTGGCTGCTGGAATATAACTTGGCCTTGACTAAGCTTACAGTTTGTGAGAAAGAGGCTTTAATATTGAGGCTTAAAAAATCAGGGTAACTGAACAGGGTTTATATGATTCTAAAACCTTCTAAAATTACATTAAATCACACTTTTAGGCATCAGGAGAATAGAAAAGGTTACTACACCTGCCTGTTAAAGCTGGACCAGCATGCAGCAAAGATTAAGATTTCCAAGGAAGGGAAATCAGAAAGCAAGAAGCAACATGAATGTGCGTCCCAGTGAACAGAGGATTTGCTTTGATTTGGACAAAGGGTGGGAACCCTGCCTTTCTCTCCTCACAAGCTTTCTTGTCCTGAAAATGTCCAATTTCCTTCTATGCTGTGACCCTCTAAAAGAATGGGGAGGGAGGCCACCCAAAAGTCAGACTAGGTGCCTAAGACAAAAACGTATCTATCCCGGCATTAGGAGAGGGCTGAATTCAAGAACATCCTCTGAAATATGCTTTCTTCATGGCTGTTTTCCTTAGCCTATCTTATCATCAGACAGGCTTGTTTTTATCCCATTTCTCACCAGAGAGAAAAGAGGCTCATAACTTCTGTGTGTGGATTTGAGAATCTGACTCCAGCAAATAAATTTTGTGGATCCAAATCAGTAAGAAGTAGTACATCAAAGAGGACGTGCTGCTTTAGTTATCGGGGTATCAGGGGCTGTCTTCACACCCTTTGGTCATCCTCCATAGGCAACTCTGCATCAAGGCCCTCATTATATACACCAATTAATGACAGCGACTCTTGCCCACCACAGAGCAGAGAATCATTTCAGACTTTTCAGTGTGTTCTATTTCCAACATTTCTTTTCCTTTATATGAATAGATACATATTGCATTTATAAGTGAGGCAAGAGCTCAGCACATTTGATCTCATGCTTGTTCCTTTTTCTTTGTCACTTCTCTGGAATACATTCCAGCTCCTCACGCTGCTTGAAATGACTGGAGTTATAAGCAGTTTTATTCAACATCTTGGCTGCTCTCTGCCTTGTGTTTTGCTTCTTAATGAGCAGAAAGGGTCAAATTACCAGCATAAATTCACTCCAGTAGTTGGTATGACTATTCGTACCTTCAACCCTTGCTACTTTACTGGTATCGCTTACATCCTTCTAATATTCTTTTCCTTACCAGTGCCAGTGTCTCACTGCCTAATGGATTCTTACAATTTCTACTAATATATCTCAATTCAGCAATTTTGACCCAAATGTGTCTTCCTCTTTAGGAGAATTCAAATGTCTATATTATCCAACCACTCTCGAGCTTCCTGCACCATGTAATGTAGTCAATCTCTTTCCCCATCACACCAATATGACAGTGCACTCCAAGGGACATGCTTCCCTTACTCTGCTTTAGGGAAGTGCAGGTTCCTATGGCACAGTTCAGACACACATTTGCTGACTGCAGAGCTCAAAAAATTAACTCTGAAGCACAGTGAGAAAATTGGAGGTGATAACCTCTCCCACAAATTAAGAATCACAAATGTCAGAGAAAGGAAAGAATGAAAAGTACAGGTCCTTCTGTTAGACTGCAACTTGAAATATCTTCTAATTCAACCTTCCATCTCTAAATCTTTGATCTGTCTATGGAAACACAAAAAAATCAGGAAGGGTTAAACATTACGGAGACAGACACTTTTGTAGACCATAATTAATTCTTTCATTGATTTTCTGTACTTACATTAGACTCTCTGGAGCATCTCAGTTTCAGTCATGTGTCTGTAAGTTGAAATGAGCATACATGATATTTCTCTTTAGCTCTGTCAGCAAGGCAGCAGCTATCCTGGTCTGGTTATCACCCATCCAAACTTGTGTGAGGTGTCCTTTTGAGATATGTGGCCTTTCTTTATTGACTACTCCTTGCAGACAATTACTGCTGATTTTGCAGTAGTTGTGCTTTCCAGACATGCATGTCTCTTGCTTAGTTTTCTAAGGTATTACCTTTTTTTCTACTTCCTGGAAACCTATGAAGGTTTACAAGTAAATTTTTAGATTTGTGCAGATTTGAAAAAAAGACCAAAGGGACCCTCTCTGTTTAGAGAGCAGCATAACAACATCATCCAGTAGATGGTTGATTTAAAATGGTTCCTATGCTATTAGGTCCACAAGTAGATGCTGTAATGGACACAAAGCATTCAGTGCCAAGTGAACATATCTAGTCATAATAAAAACCAAACTAAAAAGCACTTAAAAAAAAAGGGCACATTTTCACTTAGTTCTACAATCTGAAATAAGATTACAGGGTAGTGGGGTAGACAGGGATGACCAGGGTTATTAAACACATACAATTTCCTTTAGTTGATAATTCAGTATTGGTTTCTAGTCAAGGGAGAAATACTGGCAGAAGATGGTGCTGCTTAAGCATAACAAACCGGTATGTCATTTTCTAAAGTCTAGAAAGGCCATTCAGGGATCTGCTGAGAACACCGCATTGCTCTTTACTGAATTGGATAACCTACACATATTCTAGTCCCATCTCTACCTGACACCCAGAGATTAATATAGGACTGCAGCATTATAGTTGTCATTGTAAAGCCTTTCCTCAAAAGATAATAGAGCTTCAGAGTCATTAGTAAATGAGACCATACAGTATTTCACTGAAACAAGCTTTATAGAGATGAAATACAGAAGCAGTAATGAAAAGGACTTCCAGAGCTTCTGCTTGCTTTGAGAAGTGTGGTGGAGCTGTGTGTCCATTTGTGATTTCTCACAGAAGCTTTTATCAACAGCAAACAAAACACAGTGGCTGCAGAAAAAGGTGGTGTACTCTGATATCTTTGGTATCTTTTCACAACAGGAATGACTATTTTTTAAACCTCAGTCAAATTCAGGCTGTATGGACAGCACTGTCCACCCCCATTCTCCTCAATCCCGGGCAAAATTGTGCTCCTCGAGTCCTGAAGTACACATTTTTGACCAAAGAGTTTGGCCTGAACAAAGGAATAAAGCCTGCACTGCTTCTGGGCAGCAGGAAAGGCAATCCTACAGAGAAGTGAACCACATAAACAGCATTGTTTTGGCAAGTCAGTGGCAAAACTAGAAAAGCAATCTCATCTTCCCTACATAGACACGATTAATTTAGATGTTCACTACAAAGAAAACATATCTCTGAGAATGCCAAGACTTTCTTCAGTACTGCTCTGTCTCCAGTGCTCAGCAAGGATGAAATTTCTCTTGGTCTAATTTACAGTGCAAGAGGGTGCCTAATCAGATAGCTATTTGCTAGAGGGTCCATTTTCACTTCTGTCTTTGTTCTTCTTTCATTCTCTTTTTCCAAATCTGAAGTTAATCTTGTTCTGTCTTTCTGCAGGAGCTCTACAGAGAAAGAATAATGAAGCTACCAGTATCCTGTTAATTAAACTCCCTTCTCTTATTTATTGTGCCTGCAACACTCAGAAGCGAAAGGAGAATTTTGGTGATTCTGTTCATGACAGAACATTACTGGTTCCCCTAAATCACAAACACTATAAAAGAAATCACAGGCATAACAGTCCTTCAACAATTAGTGTAGGAAGCTGGAGGGCAAATTCTTCCACAAAGAAGAGTTGTGTAAGATAGGTGTGTGGTAGTTTTGTAGATGTGTAGGAAATTGCTGTTTCTGGTTTTAAAGCTGGTCTATAAAGCTTCATGACAGCTGTTGTCATTTTCATGTTTATTTTGTTTATCCATTATCAGTTTGTATTTTAAATCACTTTCCTATTCTCTTCCCTCTGCCTCTTCAGTATCCAAATGTTTCAAGCAATATCTTTGCAGGTCTATTTTATTGCCACTGCCTCTTCTGTTTCCCGTCTTCTCTACTTTCTAATTTCTATTACTAGCTAATTATTGTGAATTTTGCTTCCATTATGTTTGGAAATAGATTGTTGATCTGTTGATACTGTCACAATGTGGTTTCTTTTCCTTAGGAGAAACTATTTTTTCTTGCATTCCAGACTCTTTTCTCAAAGTACCTGAAACAGTCAAATCTGTTATCCAGTCTTATACAGGTTCCAGTGTTGGTCTTCTTCCAACAAGTGTCTGCTCCTGTCTTCTTTCTACGAACTTGGCCCCTTTTCACCACTCTACTCCACCTCCCTATCACTCCCTGCTGTACTCCAGACTCTTGTCCTGTTGCTGCCAGGATTGGTGCAGTGGAAGGAGCACTGAAAATCCTCTAGGGGCTGGGCTCATTGCTCTCAGCTGTTTTGTCAAGGACTACAACATTTTCATCACACAGAAGCAGCTGCTGCAGGGCTCTTACTCCCCACATGTCAGCTTGGGCAAGAAGTGTGCTTACTGCAGAACAGATTTCCTGGGAAAATGCATACCAAACTCTGACAAGTCCTTATGGAGTTAACTGAGCTACCAGAATGCTTTATAACCTTTTCAAAAATGGTCTGCTTTCTGGAGATAAGAAAATAGCAAATTTATTACATGAGGGCATTCCCCTGCCAAATATCAACTTCCATCTCTAAAACAGGAAGGCAGCAGAGAACTTGTTTTAATATGGAGCAGCACTCACTCATGCCATGGAGCCAAGTGAGGCTGCTGGGATGGGGAACTTCCTTGTGACCAGCAAGAAGGGGTGCTTGAAGTACATTCCTAACATGATCTATTTAGTCAGAAGAACAGAACAATTTATCAAAGGTTCACACAGTACTTTGCAGATGAAGGCACTAACATTATAACTTTTTAAGGCCTTGTCCTTGTATCAGTAAAATCACTAAATCAACAGATGTTATTTCTTTTTTTTAGGTATTATTCCCAAGTCACTTGCTCTACTAGCTCTGAAAGCTTTCTCCTGTCTCCAATATTATGCCATCCCCCAAAGCACTAGAAACTACTTGCCTCCCACCCTGCACCATGCAGGGAAGCTGTGCTTGTACCTTTAGTTCTGAGCAACGGAAGAGATAATAGGCCATCTTGCAGATGTTCTGCCCAGAACACATGTCCAATTCACCTTCACCTTTTCTCCTTTCTCCCAGGTTGCACAGCAGTAAATTCCTTTTTATTTACTGGGTCAACTGGTCTGATCAGCAAGCACACCAAAATGAAATCAAGGCTCTGCCCAGCTGCCTGTGGTAAGGGGAATTGTATTAACAGCCCTGAGCATTCAGGTGTCAGGTCCTGGTAGAACCCTTAAGGTTGTAGGTCAGCTTCTTAATACCCAGGACTAGTACATGGCTTCAACCACAGTCTAACTCTGAATCTAACCCTAATCTGCAGGGCTCTGAAGCCATTAATTCCTGCTTCTTGCCTGCCAGCTCCCAGCAGCACCAGCACACAACAGAAGGCTCCAAATGTTGCTCTTGCTGTCAGTGAAAGCAAAAAAATCTTTTGGGGCATATTAATACTGCTGATAGGTGAGAAGGCAACAGATGGAAAATAGGTTCAGAAGCTCTGGGGACATCCATGATGCTCCGGGGACTACAGATGGCTGGGAATGAACACAGTAAAAGCCACAGCAAAATTATTCAGAGTCTCTTACCTTACAAGCTGAAGGACCAACTTGGCCACCTTGTAAACAATGCCCATGACAGATGGTTGAATATCTATCTATTCAGGAGTTGTTGATACAGGAAAGTATCATGGCAAACCTTGAATTCTGCTAATCCACAAATTCTAAACCTGTACAAAAGATACACAATAAGGTTCACTCAGAAACCAAAGAGCATAAATAAAACCTACTCATCTGTGGAGATGAATTAGTACTTCCTTACCCTTATTTAATATGGTTTATTAGCAGAACAAGAAATATATGACAGCTGATTTTTTAAGTGACCTTGTTCTACTGACCTTGATTTTGAATAGAATGTGTGAATCAATGCAGAATCACACTGCGTTGAATCCTCTCCTACTACTTGCCCAAAAAGAGGGTGAAAAAGTTCTTGAATCCTCATCTATTTTAAATTCTGCTTGTATTAAGAGAGCACAAGGGAAGAATTATATTTCATTGCAGGGTTTCACAGCTGGGCTACAATCTGAGGAAGACAAAAGCTGGTAGGAGAGGAGTGAACAACACTCTACCCATCAGTTCTAATGGGTTGACTTGCAGGATAGGACACTAGGTAAGAAACATGCCAGAAATAGACTCTGGGAAAAAAAATTGAACATGCATTTCTGTAGTTGAAAAACATTTTATTTATTTATCATAAAAATCAAGCAACACAGAAAAAACCCAAACAATTTTGGCACAAGTTACATGAGTACTTGATAACTAGTTGCTGTTCCCAGTGAAAGGAAACCCTTCCTATTCAGGCTGTTCTAAGTTTCTAAACCCTCAAACAACAAAACAAGAATGAGTGGTTATTGTAGTGTTTGGTAGAATATGAGATCTCAGGAGTTATATCAAAGTTTAGCTAAACAAGTGTATTTAGATGAAGAGTTCATGCTTATAGTCCATCTTTCCAGCCATCATTCTAATTCTTCTATGTTGTTTACGAGCACTTAATAAAGACAAAGTCATCCAGAGAATACAACCTTATCTCTTGAGGGCATTGCATCCAATCTTCAGGTAGAAAGTTGAAAAACTGACTGATGAGTGACTTGCCAAAAGACATACAGAGAATATCTGTATTGATGACTGGAGTTTAAACTTTGCAGCCTTATACTGCAGTTCCTTCACCACACAGTGGTGAATAAAGACTTAAATAACATCTGTAGCAAAATTTTATTTCCTCACATTGTTTAAATAATTTGAGTAAAGAACATAGCAAATTATCACAAGAGCAGCTGTATGATGTCAAATGAAAAGTCTGTCTGGCCCAGTATCCTACTTTCACCAGTGGCTAAAAACAGATGTTGAGAGCTGTTACAAAAGCTGAAATATCCTTATACTACCCTTCTACACAGCACATTTACTTGTCTGAACTTCCTAAACTGCATGTCAAAGTTATGTGATAAAACTCTGTGGGCTTTCTTATGTATTATGGACAAACTATGACATTTGAACTACATGGACTACTGCTAGAAGTCCTATCAGGTAACTTCCAAATCTTTTCCATCAGAAGTGATTAACTATTTTGTTATCTATGGAACTCCTAACTTCACCAAATTTTTAGGGATGTGCAAGTCAAAAAAGGCTGGAAATTGTTTCTGTAGAGATTATGTTTCGGGTGATCCAGCTTGTCGTTACCTGCTCGTAGCTGAGAAAATTCTACCATCTGCTGGAGAGAACAAAATCTGCTCCGGTTCCTTCAGTTGTAACTTACTACTCCTGTACCTCATGTGCTTTTGTCTCATTGCTGTTTCAGTATTTTTTAATTTATTTAAAAGTTTAAGATGGTTTAATTATGCACAAAGATTTCTCTAAGTCATTTGTGTGCATACACATGTTGATATCTTGGATGTTAGCTCTGTTTTTTAATTCCCACAGCTGTTTTACAGTGAGTCAAACAGAGCCTCACTTCATTTGTAGCAATTAGAAGCTGTATGTGAGGAAAAAAGCTTACTTCAGCATAGCTTATTACTTCTTGAGGTATAAGGCTACTTGATCTAGTATGCTTCTGAAAAGCCGGCTTTTCATGCTGACTACAACAGAATATAAGCAAATTAACCCCATAGTATCACTCCAATCCAGTCCACTTCTTTACTTATCACTTTGCAATTTCCCCTAGGTTATTCCTAGGAAGGAAGACCAACAATTCTACCTGTGCCTTTGACTGGGAACAGAAATGGCCTAAGTCAGCTCTTCAAATCCTAGTCAGTATTGCAGGTGGACTGAGCCACTCAAGCAAAGCACTCATCACACAGACCCCTTTTTCAGACTTTAGAGGCCATCTAATGATTAAAATAAAGTCCCTGAACTACTTTACCTGCTGCAAGGTTTGACCACAATTTTTTGTTAAAGCACACTGGAAATACAGCACTGACCCACGCACTACTGAACCTTTGCAACGACAGGAATGCAGTGAAATACTGGACTGGCAGTTCTTTGGGACCCTTTTCACAGCCAGTTTTCTTCAAGATTCCAACCCAGTACCAAACATGTGCCCATTATATATTTAAAGCATGGTAACAGTTTCTTTTTGTCCATCCTGACAGCCTGGTATCAGTTTCAATGTAGTTCAAGTTACCTGAAGGAAGAACACATTATGGGGGCAGCCCTGTCCATGTTAGTGCCTTCAATTCCAGACCTTGATTAAAGAAGACAGAAGGCTGGCATATTTGCCATCCCTAACAAATGGTGTTTATTGTCCTATATCAAACATAGGACACCAGCTCTCAGATGCAAGCACACATACATGCCTACAAGCTTGATCATGCATCCTGGCTCCATCTGGCAAGGCTCCGATGGATGCAATTGTTGAAGCCAGAGTAATAGGTAAGGACCTTTTCTATGCTACTGCTCCATTAGCACCATCCTAACTCCTGTGGCAAGCCCAACAGCAAAGACACCAGGAATGCATTCTTGGAGGGGTCTGCTGGGGTCACACAGAGCTTGGCTGTATCACAGACATGTATTGCAACTCTACCTACCCCTTTACCCATGTAAATACTAGTGGTATTTCTCTTACAGCTAACCTAGCTTTTGTGCTACAATGGAGTGTAACAAAAACCAGCAGAAAGCCAGGCAGAGAGAGAGGTTTTTTCCTCCATTCTTTACTTTTACTACCATAATGTAACCACAATGTTCAACATATATCTATCTAGAGTACCAGTTTTTAAACATTTTTATAATGTCATACAAGCTAAGAGTCAAACTCTTCCTTAACTCTGCAAGTCACAGATCTAAAAAAAATTATTTTATTCTTTCTATCACGTGTAAAGCAAGGAAACCAAAAGCAATGTGACTCATAAGAAGAAACAGAATGATTTATGGCCTAATATATAGCTGTCTGCATTATGAAACAGTAAAACAAAAAGGAGCAGATGAAAATCCAGAAAGGTAGCTAAGGAATCTTTGATTTTACATATTATCTCTCTCTTTGAGTACATAAATGGAAACCGTAGGTTTCACTCTGCATTCTGTGCATTTTATACCTAGAATAATACACAGAATCATGAAAAAAGGACCTTTGTCTAACCATCCAAAATCCTTGTTTTGAAAAGGTGAAAATCCATCCAGCCCACCACTTGTTCCCTCCCAGACAATTGCAGAAAAAAATGAAATTTAAATATGCCTTCTGCAGTGTATCCAAAGACAGAATCATCTACCTTTGGCACATCACTGAGTTCTAGGGATTTTTCTACATAAAGGAAGTCAAGCACATGCTGACAGGGAATGAGGGCCTCAGGTGGTTTCATTGCCAAGCTACAGCCTGGAGCAGTAAGTGTAAGATGTGCCTCCACTGATTTCTATCTCTGCATTTTCAGCAATCCGGCAGTTGCCATAAACTTCAGCCTGACTAAAATGCATTGGGCATTAGGCAGGATATTTTCCTTGTTATTAGCTACTGCTGTAGATTATAATTTATTTTCATTGTACAATTAGAAAAGAATATAATGCTAGAATCCTTCGATGCTTTACATTTTAACAGGAATAGGTTCTTCTGATATAAAGCCACATACAAAGCCGGGGGAAAAAAAGCTACAAAAAGAGTTTGCAAAAAATCAATTCCTTGGTGTGCATAAAGTACTGTAAACAAGAACATCATAGATTTCTCAGGGAGTGTCAGAAAGCAGTGTTGTAAAAAATTTAAAATGTACATATGCAAGAGGAGGCAGAAAATGCAAGGAGATGCAGGAAAGATGTAAAAATAAACAACCTGGAAGAGTTAAAACAGGTAATTCTTATGATGTTTAAGTGAGGATAGGAAATACACACTGGAATCTTGCTTGCAGACACACCTCTATTACTTCAGATAAACTATGATTTAAATTAGTTTGTCTATGTAACACCCCTATGCAGACCCCCACATTATTTTATCAGTTACTCATTTGGATAATCAGCTTGATAAAAATCAACATAAAACCACTTAGGCCTATCTACATATTGGCCTGCACTGGTCTAATTAAATAATTTCTAAAAATGTCATTTAATTCTGCATATGGGTTTGGCTTCAAATATCTCACTGGATATTGCTCAAAACAGCAAAAGACATCTTCTGGAGAATCCACTATTAATGCTTCCATCATTCTGGAAACCAAGGTTAGAGAAAAATGCGTTCTTTTTCATGGGCCTGTGAGTGAAAACACTGTAAGTAGATCCTTGTTTTACAGCTGTTACATTGCTCTTCTTCCTTAGTCACCTAGGAATCTCAACACCACTCAGGTTTATGCATGCAGGGCCACACATGCCCAAAACCTGGTATTAGGAGAACATCAGTGTTTGAGCAATGCAGTCAGATCAAAGAAATGGTCAAGAGAAGGGTGCCTTTGCTGGTTTGCTTCAGTGTCTGGCAAGCTGCACTCCTCACCCAGTTCCATTACTCATTTGAATCAGGACTCCTGCTTGAACACAGTGCAGAGAACTCACCTGTGCTAGGGATAAGCAGTGAGCAATAGTAGGTAAACAATAGATGCCTTCAGAAATCAAAACAGGGATATTTTTAAAGGTAATAGATGCTAAGAAGAACATTCAGACACTGAAATCATTCATTCAGTTTCCAAATCATGTTAACAAGGTCATCATCATTAAAAATTTTCAAATATTTTTAATTAGGAAAAAAGCTGCACCCATCAGTAGAACTGAGACTTCTCACGTAAGCCCGCCCTTACCAAATCAGCAATTTAGAATCCCTGCTTCCCACAGCCACTCAGCTTAGTCTTGCTCCAGCTACAGTTGTCTTCCTCTCACCTACAAGGTCTTTTTCCTACAAACCTCAAGCATTCCTGTTTGCCCTATTGTTTTCCTATAGCCTTTTCTCCCTCAGACCACATCATCCCACAAAGCTCGCTCTCTGTAGCTGAGACAATTTTAAGTATTTCTTTCATCTGGTGTCTTGCCCCCCTACTCATCCCCTGGTGAAAACTTCCTTGAACAAAACTCAACGTGTAGCATAACTAATCTGCTTTTAATGTGATTTATTCTAGACATGATTACAGAAATCCAAGCCCAAAATACTTAAAAAGCAGCATGAAAACAGCTTCCTATTACCAGCAACGGAGTAAGAAGCTGTGAATTCTTTTTTTGCTGACTAAGTTATTTATAATAAGCAGGCAAGCACAGGGGTGACTGCAAGTGACTCCAGGCCAACCAGAACGATGGCAAGATTTGACAGGGTGTGAACTCATCATCACTCTCCTTCACTGCAAAGCACAGAAAAAACCAGGGAATGAGGATTACCTGCCTGCTATCCCAGGTTTTCAAATAGTCTGACTTCTACCTTGATAAAAGTACAAAATACAGTAGGCATTTCTTCCTGCAACAGAGTGCTAGCAAATTCTGAGGCATGGGGTTTCCTGAAGGCTGAAAGTATTGTGCTGTTTGGCGAAACCCTTGCTGTTTGGGATGAGTTTCCCTGCCACCTGCTAATGAGTTATAACACCCAAGATGCTGAAAGAAATAGCAGGCAGATGGAGCTAGTGATTTATGCATTGTCAGGCACAGAGGATAAGGGAAAGTGCTTATAGGAGCCATCTGCAGCTTTATACACTAATCCTACAGTCCATTCATTATATTTGCAGTTGACACCAGCAAGGAAATTTCAGTACACAAGCAATTGTGAACTACAGTTCAAAATTGTTTAAAAGCAACATTTTATTTTTATATTTTTTGCATGTATATGACTAGTGTATTAACAATTCTACCAATGGCCTGCCTAGCTGGTTTTGCAGTACCATAGGAAACCATGAATTTACCAGAAGGAAAAGGTATTTAAGACCTTTGTTACAGCTGGGGACATCATGGAAGATGCTGTTTGGGAACATGAAGCCCCAGGGAGGCCTGAGGGGAAGGAGTGAGAAGGAAAGAGTGGCAGAGAGCAGCCATCACACAATCAACCACTACCTCCCCCGGGATGGCTGTGCGTGACCTGCAGTGAAACAGGGGACTGGCAGGGCAGCAGGAGAGATGTTGGGCCAAAGCAGAGCCAGAAGAAGGAAAGTTGTTTCCTAAAGTGCTTAATTATGTTCTCTCTTTTCCCCCACCCAATATATGAATCAGTGATCAGTAGTTGAGGCTAACTGGGAGTAAATAAAGTAAAAATTCCCTCAGTTCAGTGTGTTTCATCTGTAACAGGACCAAGAGAAAAACTCCAAACCCAGTTATCTCGTCTCCATGCAATTCCAGAAAATTCAAATTTGCCTGCCTCCACTTTTTTAATTAATCCTAGCAATGGGCTGGTTTTGCAGAGGTTCACAGGCTGTGTGTTTATCCACAGTTACTTTCCCCACCTCCCACTTGTACAGCCATGTCCTTCACTGTCCTGCTATCCAGCACTCTCTCTGTTTTCATCTCATTTCCTTTCAGGTCTCACCTCCACATTTCTTCTCCTGTGCCTATTTGTATGCCTCCCTCTGCTGTTGTCTTTTTTCTTCTAGACTTCACAGCTGTATCATTTGTATGAAGTACAGCAGCTCAAAACACATTGTCCTAGCAGATAGTGCTTTTCTGAGGGGTACTGGGGAGCAAGCAGGTGGGTTCAGTCCTGTTCATGGTTATACTGTAATGATCACTCCACTGACTTAACAGAACCCTGCCTAAGAAGGCAGGATTGAATTCGGAATTGCTACAAATGATTAGAAGTAATCATTTAGGTTCAGATTCACCCATTTTCAGTTATGAAAAGCATTATTTAATGGGGCTACTTGCCAAGTTAAAACTTTCATAAAAAAAAATCAGCCCCTGAAATTCTGGTTTTCAGGTTTCAGAATGCAATGAGCTTGAATCTGCACCTACTCCCACTGGTGCAGCTCACTTGGAAGAGGTGGGTTCATTTCTGTAGTGTAAAAGTACTATAGTGCAGAATCAGGTCAGAAATACACACTGGAGAAGAATACAATAAACTGTTCAACTACGGTGGTTTTTTCAGACCTATGCGTTCATGCCTATTGAAGACAACTTGAACTATGCAAGAGCTTTCCTTCAGCAAACAAACACTGTTCACTGGCTGGACTTTACACAAGCAAAAATAGAGGAAAAAGCAGCATAACTATCGCTACCAGAGAGCTTTCACATTTATTTCAATAGAGTACATGGAATTAAGGATACCATTATATTACCTTTAACCCTTTTCTAAAACACACTAGAGTCACTGGCAACTTCTCTGTTTTTCAAACCAGAAAATTAAAACTAGGAGTAGCTTATATTCCCAGTTTACAGATGTTGTGTTTAGACTGCACCTTTGTATGTACTAAGGTATTACTAAATTTAAAACATCACATTGACTTCCTCCTATTCAGAAACTTCCCCAGGTAGAAGAAAAGTGGAAACTCAACGTGATTAGTTCTGATTTATTAACGCCAGCTGTTGCTCATTAACTTGTTATTTTCTAGGTCTTTCACACAGATAACTCATCCTGGGCTATTTCTAGGCAGTGAAAGTGGGCTAAGTGTATTTTCATTCTTTGTTTTCTTCTCCCCTTCCATAATTTCAAAGATGGCCACTGTGATTTCCATTGCACAGGCCTCTAGAATTTTCTTCATCCTTGATAATGTATATTCTCTTCTGCAAATAAACAAAGCGCTCGGGACTCCCGGGCTGTTGCTCATGGACAAGTTTCATGGCAACTGCACCCATGAATATGAAACCTAAAAGGAAAAGACAGCTCAGACATTTCTTGAAACAGAAGTGCAGAGCCATTTAGGCAACTTCCAACTAGATTTGCAGACAGCAAGGTTACAAGCAGAGAGGAATGACAAGAATTCTTCTGTAGCTGGGGCAATGGTGAGCATACACATCATATTTCATTTGTGATGTTTATGGTTATAAACATAGCTCTGAGCATATCAAGATCAGCCTGTCAAGGTCCAGATGTGAGACACTGGCCTTTAACATATTAAGAAGGTAACAAAAACATGATAAAAAATGAAAAATAGACCTAAAAACACATGGGATGCATTGCTTTTACATAGTTTTCTCTGCATGAGGCTTTCTTATGACATAAACAAAGAGCCAGATGATACAGGAGCTGTGTGGTACAAGACTTGAAACAGAGAAAATTGCCTGAGTTGCCTTTCCCTGATTAGAAACTATTTCATAAGCTTCTGACAGGCTGGAGACCTTGTAATCACAACACACATTTGCAGAGGTGGATGGAGTCTTAATTTAATTGCCCTACTGGTTCATAAAAATATTAATAAGACTCTGAGATATGCCTGCACTTTACACTGAATTAATGCATATTCGTCTGTGAGAGGAAATCAACTGTGACAGTAGACTTTGACAAAATCCCCCAAGCACTGACTATATAACCACCCTGAACAGTGAATATATGTTTTGTTTTCAGTAATGATGTGCCAGAGACCAACCATTTATAAGCTAAGTGAACTTAGCTATATGCCAAGAAAATGAAGGAACTGATACATGGTTGGCACTGCTTAAAGTTAAGATGAGGACTGGGAATAGAATATGCTTTGTGGCTTATGCATTAAGGACATACAATACAAAGACATGAAACCTACATACATTAATCAAGCTGGCAATCAAGGGTCAGGAGGGAGGCTTATAGCAATACACCAGCTTTAATTTGCAGTCTGCTAAGGACCAATTGCAGTTGCTTCTTCAGCTGAAGCACTGATCTCAACAGCTAGTCACAAGGGGACTGTATTCATAGCTATCATGGCTTAGCCGAATGGTCTTGCTTAGCCAGCAACTGAAAATAGGTCTGAGGAAAGGGAGGGCCTGGACTCATTCTGAATTAAATGAACTTCCTTTTTCCAAATTTAGGCTATGGAATGGTATTGCATTCAATATAGTAGACAGTTATTGAAAAAAAAAAGGTGAAAGAATCATCAAGGGAACAAAAGGACTCAGAAAAGGAGACTTGATAAAAAGCCTCCTATGGAGGGACCAGTAGATACTGCCCAGTGACTTGACAAGGGACCAGAAAGAAGCCTCACAGCTATGGAGGTCCCTTCCTCCACCCACAAGTAGGTTATATCCTTTTGAAAGACAGGCTTATAACTTTGAATATATTTTCTCCCATTTTGTACACTGAGGAAAACACAATATGTCAGCCAAAAGTTCTGGAAAAGAAGGTTCAGCCTGGAGCATCCTGACTTTGATGTGTGTATGTCTTTCTTCCTTCCTGAAAAAGGCACGTGGTAAAGGAGTTGTGCCAATGGGTTAGCCCCAGCCAGCATCTTAGTCCCATTCAGGTCCTCCCTCGCCCACTCCCCCCCTTGTGGGATGGGGAGAGAATCTGAAAGGTGAAAATGAGAAAACTTGTGGGCTGACATAAAGACAGTTTAATAGGGAAAACCAAAGGCATGCTTGCAAGCAAAACAAAATAAGGAATTCAGTTACAACTTCCCACAGGCAGGCAGAAAGAACTGACATTCTGTATGATATGTGAATGTTTTACATCCTTCATGTACATTTACCTTTTAGTGCAAGAGTGGACACATTTTTGTTTTCTATTTATATTTCCTCACAATACCAAACACTAATACAAAGAATTCTAAGAAAACTGACCGCAAAGATGTGCAAGGTAAGTGGCAGGTGCATTAGGTCTCCTTGCTGGAAGAAGTCCCTCTCAGCAGGATTATTGGATTAAAATCCTACTGATACAGCTAAATATAATCTTATCAAGCTCAGTTCTCTGTACATGAGAAATGTGAACCTCTCAACATGGAAGTTGGAGGCTGAAAAGAGACACATGGGGAGAAGAGCTTCTTCAAGACAGAAAAGGAGCTGATAAAGCAGATATTTAAAGAGGACTTATCAGACAAGAGCATTCCAAAAAGTGCAAAAATGATAAACCAGATCAGGGCTAAGAATACTTGAACTGGTGATGCAACAGAATAAAAATATGCTTGTACTTGAAAAATGCCTGAGTTGAATTAAAAATCCTGTAACATCATGTCCTAAATAACTAAATATAATGCAGAAGATCAGGACTGATATATCTCATAGAGACAAGCTTAGATCTAAAGGAAGGAGGAACATTCTGTAGTGCCAATGTCTTTGACAGAATGAGTAGTTCTACATCTTTTAAAATAAAAATGTGATCTAACACTGGAAAACTAAGTTTGATTTTTTTTTATGTTAGCCCTGTGAATGACTGGAGTAAGTGATGGATTACTGCAACAGAAGTAATTTCATGAGGATAGCATTTATAACTGTGAAGAAACAAAAGACAATGAGAATTGCTGTACTGTAAATTAAGAATACTTCAGACACCTGCCACACAACTTTTAGGATCAAAGAGGAAATATTGTCATCTCATTCTTAATTAGCATAAACATGCTGACTTCAAATTAGAGACTCAAATAATTAGCAATGTCAGTAGTGTTAAAGCTTCAAAATAGTACTTCTAAACAGCTGTGCATTACCACACTACATGATAAAAAGGCTACTACTAAGCATCGTTTAATACCATGTCATGCTGGTTTAAAGGTAAACCAGTGGGAGAAAGGAACCCAACTCAAAAGAGAACAAGTCAGAGCTACCATTTACTGAAAAGATTACAATAAAAACGATGATACAGAGAAAAAAATTATTTTAACCACAAAAGAACAGATGTATAACCCAGAACCCTGGGGCATAAACGGAATGGTGTTCATTAGCCCCTGTGCTGAATGCCATGTGATCCCCCTGAGTACAAAGTAAAGGAAAAGAAAACAAACCTGTTGGTGAGGATGATGGTTGCAGTCTGGTCAAGAGGGGCAGTCGCAGTCCAGTCAAGGTTCTGGTCCTCCTGTGGATCTGACAAGTGGTACCCAAAGTCCCCAAACCCAAATATTACATATGCTCAGGTTCAGATGGGAATGTCCAGTACCTCCCCCAGGGTGGGGAATTTCACAATGGGTGATCTAACTCTGTGAGTCATGGGATATTTTTTGAGTCTTTGATGGCCTATTAGTGTGAGAAATAAAAAGGGAGGGTTCGTTGTGGGAGGTGTGGAAAGAAGGGGTTTGGTTAATTAAAAGGTTCTGTGTTAATTGGGGTTTTTCTGAGAAAATGGGACTGGCCCTTTAAGGGGGGAGAATTTCTCCACATGAAGGTTAGACAGGCGAAAATTGGCGGGAAGTCTGTGAGGCTGCAGTCCCAGCAGGGGGGCTGCTGCCAGGGCTTGCGGCCGGTGTTAGGGCCTGAGAGGGCAACTGGATGAGCCAATCAGCGTTGATGGCGCAGCAAGAAATTGCCCAAAGAAGGCAGTGAAGAAGTGAGGACTTCGAATCAGCGTTCAAAGTGCCAAACATGGACTGCGGAGGGCTGGACTCCTGGAGGGGGGAAAGGGGCGTGGCATGAAGGGAATAAATTGGGGTGACCCCCTTCCTCCTCCATGTGCTCCTCGGCGATTTGGCTGGGGAGGCACCCTGTGTACACAGTATTGGCCATTAAAACCCTATTTTTTGCTTTGCTCCTTCAACTCGTCTCTCTAAAAATTCTTCAACACGAGATTTTTCTCACAATTAGCAGATATGAGCCTGAGTCACTGCTGTGAAGACAGGAACATTTCCCTGTCTCATGGGGTCCTTGAACACCCAGCTTGAAGCCTGAGGTGTCAGGTGTGCCCTGGGCAACTACTGCAAATTATCCATTATTAACAGCTCATTGGAAATGACATAGAAGGTGTAGAATACACAGCGATGAGCTGGTCCTGGCTGCTATAACAATGTATTTACCACCAAATAATAATCCTCTCTAATTTAAATTAAAAGTCTAATTTCACTAATGTCAGAATGCAGATAATTTCTCCAAAACACAATGTTACATAGAGAAGCCAGAAACGCTCAGCAGTGCAGAGCTGAAGGCGCAGTGAGCAGCACTGAGGGGCTCCCACAGAGGGACATGGAGGGATATAAAACTATGCTTCTTTCCAGCAGAACAGGTTAAAACCACTTTAGGTGAGCATTTACCTAAGAAGTCTTTTGTTACTCTGCCCTAACCCAGCAGCTTTTTAATTAAAACCAAGTTTTGTTAATTAGAACTAAGATCTCAGTTTTAACTTTTACTAAAAATGTTGGGTTTTTTTCAAGTGAGAACAAAAACCTTTGTCAAAAAATCCCACTTTGACAGGTGTTGGAAGCCAAAACTTCCAGGAAAAACAAGGAAAGGACAGCTTCCCTGAAAACCCAAAACTGCTATATCTTTCCTCTTAATGTTTTTAATACAATATTTCTAGTTCATTTCTGGTTTTGTTATTTTTTTCCCTAACTATCAGAGCTCTCTGTCCCTACAGATGTAGCAGAAAACTACTGTCCACTTCAGGGAAACCATAAAATAAAGCAAGTGTATGCAGAAGTCTCCCTTCCCAGGACTGCAGAATTCTCACTTTATTTTAGACTCTGCTATTGCTTTTAGTCTTTCTCTGTTTTCCTTTACCAGTAAAACCCCATGTGGTGAGTGTTACCACTAGATAATAAGATAACACCCAGCAGGATTACAATGAGTAATCCTCTAGTGACTCTGCAAGTACGTTATCTGAGAATAATGAGAATTTTCTTATCGTCTCTCTGAACAGAGCTTCTTTCTGTTCCTATAGCATCTACCAGCCCTAATCATGTGCATATCATAATCAAAGAGATGTGCAACTACAAAACAAAACACTGTGGAGTTTTTTGTTGTTGTTCACCTTCAACTCCAAAGTACAGATGAACTTAGGAACTAACTATGAGATGGCAGCACCATCAGAAGCTCCCACACTCCAGGTGGAAGTTGTTATTGCCTACAGCTAAGCCTTACATCTAGCACACAGCTCTTCTGCTCACCATTTCACTCTTCCTTTTTTGCAAGTGCTGAGTCAGGAGAGAGCAGCTGTAGGTAGCTGAAGTGAAAGGCTTAGTTCAATATGTTCTTGCAGATTTTATCCTGTAAGGAAAAAAGGAAGTAGGTGAATTCTTTGTGGTCCTGAGTGCACTAATAAGCCGTAATGTCTATGAGCAGCCTAATCTGCAGCTTCTACTTACACCTATAGGCCCAGGAGTTCTATTTAAGTTGAGCCCTGGGCCTTCAGTCCTCAGCTAAGCTTCAATCCCAGCATGGCGTTGTGAGGCAGCGGCTCTCGGCTTTGCTGCTGTCCCAGCGAGGCAGGAATGGTGGTTACTGGTGATGAAGTGAGACCCCGGAGCAACTCCAACCCCATGGTAAACAGTCTCTTGAACTCCCCATGCTGGTTGGGCGGATTAGCCCCTTTGGATGATTTATGGCCAGACTTCGCAAATGAAGATTTGGGAAGGGGTCTCCCCACGTGGGTGTGCCCTTCCAGCCTGCACAGTGGATTTTTTAGTTGAGGCTCAGCGTGCGCAGAACTGGCCCCACCATTTAAGTCCTAAGGTCCATTTGCCAAGGCCAAGTGAGCTTGGACAGTGACAGTGAAGTCCTTGGAACTGTCATAGCCCCCGGTACTAACCGGGGCTGACCCTGCTGAGCATTCGAGAGCTGATGGCAGGGAGGCATTTAACTGCCAGGGGATGGTCCCCATCAAGTCTTGAACTCAGGTCCTTGGGATTCAGAGTCCAGAGTGCTCTCCATTACACCACGGGACCGCCCTTCAGATGATGTAATGGTATGAATATTCATCACTGTAGCTCTCTCCCCTGGCTTGTAACTATAACATGTGGATTCATCTGACATGGTCACTCAGTGATCCAATTCCCAGCTGCACACAACAGCCTGGTATCACATAACTTGGTACATCTGAAACTGTGACCCCCTCCATGGTTGCTTAGCTTCACTTGAAGAACTCCATGTTTTTTTATGGAACTTTCAAAGTGTGAAAATGTGAAATATGGTGTCCTTGAAAATAGCTTTTAAAGCATGGCTCTGTCACCAGGCAAGACAAAAATGTGTCACCCACTGCACATATGCACAGGACTGCTTTCCAAAGCTAGACTCAGTCCATTCCCTAGACCACGACCAGCCTCGCGAATTAAAGCTTGACAGTCAGAAAGCCTCTCTGAGTAGCTCTTGTGAATTATCTCATTCCAGGGCCCTCCTTTGGGGAGAAGTATTGTTTAATTATAAAAAGCTTCGTACAATGAAATTTTTTATCTAATGATGAAAACAAAATTGTTCTCTGTAATTATTCAACATTTTAAACCTCATTGCTGAGAAGACAAAGCAATCTTCTGCAGCCAGGCATATATACATATCTTTCTACAGTAGTACCAAAAAGTATTGAGGAGAGAATACTTAGCCTTTTAATTGACTCTGATTATTCAAAGAACAGACATAAAAGATTCTGAGTGGAACATTAGCCCATGATAATGGGCTCCTAGTGACACTGCTACATAATTGAGGTACAGCAGATAATTCTATGAAAAATAGATTGAGATAGAAGGCTTATTTTTGGAGTTGGAAACATTAATCCTGTGTCAGCTTTTCTGCGTCATTAGTTGGCAGGTCAGTGCTGAAGTTGCCAGATACCTCCTGAATGTACTGACAGTATTTTTCCTTGAAATAAGTGGACAGAAAATGTTCAGCATTTCCAAAAGTTATGCAATATTTTACAACTGTTTTCAGTATTGTCAACTGACAGCTGATGAAAACCTTAGGTACACACTAATGTTATTTTAAATACAGTAACAGATGTAAGTTGCTCACGGTGGGTGGTTTTGATTACCAAGGATGTGTTTAGAACTGCTGGGAGAGTAGGAGGCTGAAGCGGGAACCTTATCACATCACTCTTTACAACTACCTGAAAGGAGGCTGTAGACAGGTGGGAGGCGGTCACTTCTCCCACACGACCAGCAACAGGACAGTCTTAAGCTGCACCAGGGAAGGTTTAGGTTGGGTATCAAGAAGAATTTTTTCACAGAAAGAGTAATTAGACATTGGAATGGGCTGCCCCTGGAGGTGGTGGAGACTCCGTCCTTGGAGATGTTTAAGGAAACACTGGATGTGGCACTTAGTGCCATGGTCTAGTTGACATGGTGATAGGTCGCAGGTTGGACTGGATGCTCTCAGAGGTCCTTTCCAACCTAATTGACACTGTCAATCTGAGAAGTCACATACTGAGATGGAAAGAAGAAAAAAAAAAGCAATGCGGGGTTCCTTTTGGGATGTTCCTCCGAGACCGCATCTCTTGTTGATTTACGGGCATCCTTCAGACGAAGGATTATTCTTATTATTTCCATTGTTACTCCCTTTCGGCTGCCCGAGTTATCCCTTAACAGCCCGTACTCTGCCGCTCGCAGCTCCCTGGTGAGCGCCCAGCGCGGCGGAATCGCCCCACGCAGCGGGACAGCGTCCCGGAGCCGCCTAGCGCCTCTCAGCCGCCCGCGGGGCGGGGCCGCTGAGCCCGCGCCTGCGCGCGCGCGCTCCCGCCGCGGCGGATGAGCGGATCAAGCGGCGACCGGGCGGCGCCGTGCGGGGGGCGGGAGCGGC